>CAWUFQ010000661.1:0-97000 GCA_963921405.1 Cepaea hortensis
ATCCCAACAGCTGTGGACTTGTCCAGAGTGTGATGATGATTGTCCTCAGTAATCACTTCTCATATGTATGTTCACCTGTCCTAACCTGACACTCTACGGCTTATTTCTGTTTCAGCGACCTTTTGTAACCTACCGTCAGACAGTGGAATGTGTCATGCTTACATGCCTAGATACTATTACAACTCACAGACAGGGGCGTGTGAACGGTTTATTTACGGAGGTTGTCAGGGTAACCAGAACCGTTTTGGTACCATCGAAGCATGCCAAGCTACATGCGCCCCTGGGATCGATGTATAACGCAGTCAGCATGCACGACTGACAGTTGGAAACTACAAGCAAGGACAGGCTACTGATGTGTTTATGTAACCAATAAACTTGCTGAAGACATCGCCCCTTTCTGTTCGTTTATAGAGAGAGTGTCCGTCATTGTTCCTCTATAGAGTTTGCCAGTATCCAAGAATATATGATTGCCAATTCATTGTTTATTTCTCACCTCCTCCCACCCCCCCCCCACCATCCACCGCCCCGCCCTTGAAGAGCCAACTATACATGTTTATTATTGCACATATGCACAGTAATAATTGCTTATCTTGTGTGTATATGTGTGTTGCATGTGTATGTGTGTGTATGTTTGAGTGTGTCGATGTGTTTGCGAGAGAAATGAAAAGTTATTGAAAGATAAAAGTAAGATACAGGGAGAGTAAACTTACAGCGAACTTTATGTTCAAAGAGCCACAAAATGGGCATGTAGGCTCGTCTTACACTCGTCCCCTCCAATCACTTATCTTCTCCTATATTAATGATCTGCTGTGCTTGTTACATTCACACAGGAAGAAAAGCACATTGTCACATGGAAGTTGTGAACATAACCATTGCATTTGAGCATGTTATGAGACAGACCCCCCCCCCCCACCACACACACGTACGCGCTTGGGCGCGCAAGCACACGCATAAACATATACATACATGCCTGCATACATAATTACATCATTTATGCAAACTCTCACTGTTATGCAACCACCCACTCAATAACACACAAATACACATTTCCTCGGATACACACACACACACACACACACACACACACACACACACACACACACACACAGATATATATATATATATATATATATATATATATATATATATATATATATATATATATATATATATATATATACATATATACACACTAGCTGACCCGGCCCGGCTTCGCCCAGGCCCCGGCTGAGATATGTCTGTCTGTCTGTCTGTCTGTCTGTCCGTCTGTCTGTCTGTCTGTCTGTCCGTCTGTCTGACCCAACCGGCTTCGCCCAGCCTCTGGTGGGGAGCATCTAATTTAATTCATATAAGTAGTCATACAGGCTCCCGTTCCCGACTATCTGTCTGTCTGTCTATCTATCTTACCCCGGCGCGGCTTCGCCCAGCCATTGGTGGGGAGCGTCTCATTAAATTAATATAACAAAAAAAAAAATTAACTTAAGAATGGCCTTCCACACACTATATGCTCTCTTTCACACCGCACACGCGGCCAACTAAAAACGTTAATTGTATACAAAAACAATGTCCTTTTAGTAATTTAACAGGCGTGCTGGGTGTATGGTATTTGTTTAGGGCTGTTTAACACGGCGTTTGTGTGTCGAATCGGTGTGCAATGCGTTTCAACAAAGATACAAAATATACTTACATATTATGCATAAAGTATGAACAAAAACAAAATTAACTTAAGAATGTCCTTCCACACACCATCCATTATTTTTATTGAAAACTGTTTTTAATCACCTACATCCGGGAAGGTTAACCCGGTCAACAAATGCCCGCAGAAGTCGGATGTGTCTGCCTAACGGCGTAAGAACGCAGCTCTGCTGTAAACAGGAACAACGATGTCACGTCCGAAAAGAAACCTCCGGATGAACGCAGAAGAAGAATCACCTACATGACTGTAGATAACTTCTTTGAATATAACAAGATGGGTTAGAAAATTTTCACTATTTAAATGATGCATTATTTTTATGAAAACATTGAAAATGCCTTAAAGATTTTATTATTATTTACTATAACGCACATGCCTGTAAATAACTGTAGAAAAAGAGTTTATAAACCTTTGATAACAATGCAACAATCTATATATAAAATATATAGCAATGCTATTAAAAGTTATGCAGCTTAATGTAACTTTTCTTGAGTTAAATCCCCTCGCTATATATAAATGATAATGTAAATTAAAATATTAAATTTTAGTAAGTAAATATCTGTTTGTACACTAACAAACTATGACAGTTGGCTGCACAAAAATGAAAAGAACGCATGTAGAAAATTTCATCCCAGTCGGATGGACCGTTGTCGAACGCATGAAATACATCCGAATGCACATTGCCTTGTTTATATATATACTAGCTGACCCGGCCCGGCTTCGCCCAGACCCTGGTGGGGAGCATCTCATTTAATTCATATAAGTAGTCATATAAGTTCTCGTTCCCGTTACCGACTATCTGTCTGTCTGTCTGTCTATCTGTCTGTCTGTCTGTCTGACCCGGCCCGTCTTCGCCCAGACCCTGATGGGGAGCATCTCATTTAATTCATATAAGTAGTCATATAAGTTCCCGTTCCGACTATCTATCTGTCTGTCTGTCTGACCCGGCCCGGCATCGCCCAACTCCTGGTGGGGAGCATCTCATTTAATTCATATAAGTAGTCATATAAGTTCCCGTTCCCGTCTGTCTGTCTGTCTGTCTGTCTGTCTGTCTGTCTGTCTGTCTGTCTGTCTGTCTGTCTGTCTGTCTGTCTGTCTGTCTGTCTGTCTGTCTATCTATCTGTCTGTCTGTCTGTCTGACCCGGCCAGCCCATGGTGGAGAGCATCTCATTTAAATTATATAAGTAGTCATATAAGGAAGAAGGAGGAGGAGGGGGAGGAGTGATGAGGAGGAGGGAGGAGGAGGAGGTAGAGGGAGGAGGAGGAGGTAGAGGACCTGCAAAATTTAGTAGATGCGGTTGTTACACATAGTGAACAACAAGGGTTAGAATTAAATTGTAAAAAGACACAGATTATGGTCGTCACTAAGAAGAACGAAATACCACAGTGTAATATACAAGTAAATGGGAATACTCTTCAACAAGTGAATAGGTACAATTACCTCGGAACAGTAATAACATCTGATGGGAGATGCCTTGAAGAGATTAGAACAAGAATCGCCATGGCAAAAGTAGCCTTTAGCAAGATGAAAAACATACTGACCAATAAAAAGATGTCAATTGAAACGAGAAAAAGAGTGTTGAGATGCTACATAGAACCTGTACTTTTATATGGATGTGAAGCTTGGACAATGAGCAGCCAGGCTGAAAAATATCTGATGGCTGTAGAAATGTGGTTTCTGAGGAAAATGCAAAGAATACCATGGACAGCCAGAAAGACCAATGAACAAGTCCTTCAAGAAACAAATGAAGATCGTAAACTGATCAGAGACATTAGACGTAGACAGTCACAATTTTTTGGGCATGTTATGAGAAGAAATGATTTGGAGAACTTGGTGACAACTGGTAAGATCGAGGGGAACAGACCAAGGGGAAGACCTAGAAACAAGTATCTGGATGGCTTGGCCTTGTGGCATGGTCGAGACAAAAACACGGAACTGATCCACGACTCTATTGATCGAGTGAGATGGCAGAACATGACCGCCCACGCTTACCGGCATGGCACATGATGGATGGATGGAGTCATATAAGATCCTATTCCCGACTATCTGTCTGACTGTCTGTCTGTCTTGGGTAAATGGAGGAGGGAGGAGGAAGAGGGAGGTGGAGGAGGAAAGAGGAGTGAGGAGGAGGGAGGAGACAGGAGGAGTAGGGAGCAATAGGAGGGAGGAGGAGGGATTAGGAGGAGGAGGGAGGAGTAGGGTGGAGGAGGAGGCGAGGAGGAGGGAGGAGGAAGAGGGAGAAGGAGGAGGGAGAAGGAGGAGAAGGAGGGGGAGAAGGAGGAGGGAGGAGGAGGGAGGAGGAGGAGGGAGGAGGAGGAATGTGAAGGGAGGAGGAGGGAGGAGGGAGGAGGTAGAGGGAGGAGGAGGAGGAGGGAGGCGGAGAGAGGAGGAGGAGGGAGGAGGAGGAAGAGGGAGGAGGAGGAATGTGAAGGGAGGAGGGGGGAGGAGGTAGAGGGAAGAGGAGGAGGTAGAGGGAGGAGGAGGGAGGAGGCGGAGAGGGATGAGGAGGAAGGAGGAGGGGGAGGAGTGAGGAGGAGGAGGGAGGAAGAAGGAGGAGGAGGGAGGAAGAAGGAGGAGGAGGGGGGAGGAGTGATGAGGAGGAGGGAGGAGGAGGAGGTAGAGGGAGGAGGAGGAGGTAGAGGGAGGAGGAGGGAGGAGGCAGAGAGGGAGGAGGAGGAAGGAGGAGGGGGAGGAGGGAGGAGGAGGAGGGAGGAAGAAGGAGGAGGAGGGAGGAGGAGTGATGAGGAGGAAGGAGGAGGAGGAGGGAGGAGGAGGAGGGAGGAGGAGGAGGGATGAGGAGGAGGGAGGAGGAGGAATGTGAAGGGAGGAGGAGGGAGGAGGAGGGAGGAGGAGGAGTGAGGAGGAGGACGGAGGAGGGGGAGGAGGGAGGAGGAGGAGGAGGAGGGAGGAAGAAGAAGGTGGAGGGAGAAGGAGGGATGAGGAGGAGGAGGGAGGAGGAGGAAGAGGGAGGAGGAGGAATGTGAAGGGAGGAGGAGGAGGGAGGAGGAGAAGGCAGGAGGAGGGATGAGGAGGAGGGAGGAGGAGGAAGAGGGAGGGGGAGGAATGTGAAGGGAGGAGGAGGGAGGAGGTAGAGGGAGGAAGAGGAGGGAGGAGGGGGAGAGGGAGGAGGAGGAAGGAGGAGGGGGAGGAGGGAGGAGGAGGAGGGAGGAAGAAGGAGGAGGAGGGAGAAGGAGGGATGAGGAGGAGGAGGGAGGAGGATGAAGAGGGAGGAGGAGGAATGTGAAGGGAGGAGGGGAAGAGGAAGAGGGTAGGAGGAAGAGTGGAGAGGAGGAGGGAGGAGCTAGAGGGAGGAGGAGGAGGGAGGAAAAGGGAGGAGGGAGGAGGAGGGAGGAGGTAGGAGGAGGCGGAAGAGGGAGGAGGAAGGCGAAGGAAGGAGGAGGAAGAAGGAGGAGGAAGAGGGAGGAGGAGGATGGAGGAGGGAGAGGGAGGAAGAGGGAGGAGGAGGAAGAGGGAGGAGGAGAAAAAGGGAGGAGGAGGATGGAGGAGGGAGAGGGAGGAGGGGAAGAGGAAGAGGGTAGGAGGAGGGGAGAGGAGGAGGAGAAGGAGGGAGGAGGAGAAGGAGGAGGAGGGAGGAGGAGGGGAGAGAAAGAGGGAGGAGGCAGAGGGAGAAGAAGGAAGGAGGAGGAGGAAGGAGGGAGAGGAAGGAGGGAGAATGAGGAGGGGAGGAAGGAAAGGGAGGTGGAAGAGGAGGAGGAGGGAGGAGGAAAGAGGTAGGGGGAGGAGGAGGTAGAGGGAGGAGGAGGAGGAAGGAAAGGGAGGAGGAAGAGGAGGAGAAGGGAGGAGGAGGGTGGAGGGAGGAGGAGGAGGTAGAGGGAGGAGGAGGGAGGAGGTAGGAGGAGGAGGAGGGATGAGGAGGGAGAGGGAGAAGGAGGGAAGATGAGGAGGAGGCGGAGGGAGTAGGGGGGTGTAGGAGGGAGTAGGATGGAGGAGGTGGGGAGAGGAAGAGGGAGAAGGAAGAGGGAGAAGGAGGAGGGAGGAGGGAGAGGGATGAGAGGGAGGAGGAAGAGGAGGAGGGTGGAGGGAGGAGGTAGAGGGAGGAGGAGGGAGGAGAAGAGAGGAGTAGAGAGTTCGCCATTCCGAATTCATACTCGTCTAGTTCTTCCCTTCTACACGACTGTAGATAACTTCCTTACACATAAAAAGATGAATTGTTATTGATATTGCCGTGGCATGGAGGAATATCAGCAGCAGAGTTGATCCAAAAAACCAAAGACTGAGATCTACGGAGAGCCATGAACGCCTACGCCAGCCGGCACGGCACTTGATGATGATGATTGCCGTGTGACGATTCTGTGTAGTCACGTCATTTTCTTCCCTTTCCCTAGCGTTTTGGTTCGGGGATTCTTTCATCATCATCATCATATATTTACGTACGTATTTTGGGAGGGGGAGGAGGGAGGAGAAGGAAGAAGAAAAAAAACTATGACAGTTGACAGCTCTGGAATGAAAGGAAGGCGTGTAAAAAATTTCATCTCAATCGGATGGGCCGTTCGCGAACAAATAAAGGACATACATATTTACATACATATATACATACACTTTGTTTTATATATATATATATATATATATATATATATATATATATATATATATATATATATATATATATATATATATATATTTGCATATCCTTTACAGGACATCGCTGTCAACATCAGCGTCATTTAGCTGACTGTTGATTTCTTGGCAAGATTACGCTCAGTAGTTTGCCATTGCTTTCTGAGCGGCCGGCTCACATACCCCGTAAGTTACCGACGCGATTCGAACCACTGCTGATTCTCACCGTCGTCACGTTACCTACGAGAGCATACGAGATTACGGAGAAAAGTTGCTAACCTCTAGACCAGGAAGCCGGCGGATACACATATACTCCTCACAATAAACCAACAGAAACACGCAATCAGTTCATCATGTTCATTGCTTATACTGACATATGTAGTGTTCAGTTCTTAGTTGTTACAGTCTCGGACAAGCAACCCTCCATCTTGGATGTTTGACACCGTGTTGCCTCACACGCAGACATCTTGGCATTCCGGAAGGTATCAAACCAGTTCTCGTTACCACCCCCCCCCCTCCCACCCCACCCCTACCCCCATACATGAATTGTTGACACTCCCCTGACTGTGAGTTGTAGTATAACAGTGCTGGAGACTAGGGTGTTGTGGTGTAAACAGAGCAAACGAGAAGTCATGGTAGTAGCTTCTGGAAATCCCACTTTATTAGTTCATTACAGTTGACGTTATCAAATATAAACTGACTCTCTCTCCAGATGTTGACATCACGTCTTGCCGGCAAAAGCTATAGTTGGTAACTAACTTGTTCTCTACCCTCACGTCACATCGTGACATCCCCTAGTTATGTCCCAGCGGGGTGCTCATACGCGCATTGTTGAATACTAGACCCCCACCCCCCATTGCACACCAAATCCCGATCCCCCATCAGAGAGACTCTGTTATAGTAGTACTATTTAGGAAAATACCCTTTACAGTTTCCAACTGCTACTGGCAAGTTACAGAAGGATGCTCACACATAAAAAAACCGTTAGCATTTCATACTTGACCATTTTCACATACATATGAGAAGAATAGTATGAACAGAGTAGCCTGCCCAGTCATCCGATCTACAGTGTGGAGGGCCCAGTTATGTGATCTACAGTGTAGCAGGCCCAGTTATGTGATCTATAGTGTAGCGGACCCAGTTATGTGATCTACAGTGTAGCGGACCCAGTTATGTGATCTACAGTGTGACGGGCCAGTTATGTGATATACAGTGTAGCGGCCCAGTCATGCGATCTACAGTGTAGCGGGCACAGTTATGTGATCTATAGTGTAGCGGGCACAGTTATGTGATCTACAGTATGACGGGCCAGTTATGTTATATACAGTGTAGCGGCCCAGTCATGCGATCTACAGTGTAGCGGGCACAGTTATGTGATCTATAGTATAGCGGGCATAGTTATGTGATCTACAGTGCAGCGGTCCAGTCATGCGATCTACAGTGTAGCGGGCACAGTTATGTGATCTACAGTGCAGCGGTCCAGTCATGCGACCTACAGTGTAGCGGGCACAGTTATGTGATCTATAGTGTAGCGGGCACAGTTATGTGATCTATAGTACAACGGTCCAGTCATGCGATCTACAGTGTAGCGGGCACAGTTATGCGATCTATAGTGTAGCGGGCACAGTTATGTGATCTACAGTGCAGCGGTCCAGTCATGCGATCTACAGTGTAGCGGTCCAGTCATGCGATCTACAGTGTAGCGGGCACAGTTATGTGATCTACAGTGCAGCGGTCCAGTCATGCGATCTACAGTGTAGCGAGCCCAGTTATGTGATCTACAGTGTGGCGGTCACAGTTATGTGTTCTATAGTGTAGCGGGCACAGTTATGTGATCTATAGTGTAGCGGGCACAGTTATGTGATCTACAGTGTAACAGACCCAGTTATGTTATCTACAGTGTAGCGGGCACAGTTATGTGATCTATAGTGTAGCGGGCACAGTTATGCGATCTATAGTGTAGCTGGCACAGTTATTTGATCTATAGTGTAGCGGGCCCAGTTATGTGGTCTATAGTGTAGCGGGCCCAGTTATGTGGTCTACAGTGTAACGGGCCCAGTTATGTTATCTACAGTGTAGCGGGCCTAGTTATGTGATCTATAGTGTAGCGTGTCTAGTTATGTCACCTACAGTGTAACTGGCCCAGTCATGCGATCTACAGTGTAGCTTGCCAGTTATGTGATCTATAGTGTAGCGGGCCCAGTTATGTGATATACAGTGTAGCGGGCCCAGTTATGTGATCTATAGTGTAGCGGCCCAGTCATGCGATCTACAGTGTAGCAGGCCCAGTTATGTGATCTACAGTGTAACGGACCCAGTTATGTGATCTACAGTGTAGCGGGCACAGTTATGTGATCTATAGTGTAGCGGACCCAGTTATGTGATCTACAGTGTAGCGAGCACAGTTATGTGATCTACAGTGTAGCGGACCCAGTTATGTGATCTACAGTGTAGCAGGCCCAGTTATGTGATCTATAGTGTAGCAGGCTCTGTTATGTGATCTATAGTGTAGCGGGCACAGTTATGTGATCTACAGTGTAGCGGACCCAGTTATGTGATCTACAGTGTAGCGGGCCTAGTTATGTCACCTACAGTGTAGCGAGTACTGGCCCAGTGATTGATTGACTGATTGATTGATTGATTGATTGATTTAGGAACCGACTTTACAGCATTCGGGGCATTCCCATAAGCGCTCCGTCCCCATCCTCAGCAGCCTACGAAGAGTTCCAACACTAATAGTACCAGTAGCAATCTGATTATATGTCAGTCTCGCCTTTACTCTGAGCGTCGATCGTCGAGCAGATCCCCTCGTCACTCCTCGCTGTCGCATTCTTGCCAGACCATGGTGATCCATTTGCTCCTCCGAGGTGTACACATACTGGCCCAGTTATGCGATCTACAGTGTAGCAAGCCCAGTTATTTGATTTACAGTATGGCGGGCCCAGTTTTGTGATCTAGTTAGTTAGATAGTTAGTTAGTTAGTTAGTTAGTTAGTTAGTTAGTTAGTTAGTTAGTTAGTCGACAGATCATCCTCATTGCACATCGAACCATTCAGTCCATAAGAGTTCGGACTCTTATGCAAATCCCGCAGCGTGTAGCGGCTAACGACACCAGTTCTGTGTGGTTTATCAGTCTTCTTTGGCTTTCTGCGTAGTGTTCTTGTTTGGCCAACCCTCTTTTAATTTGCTATTCTCGCAGTCGGGCCATGGTTGTAGATTCACAGTCATCACTTGGTTCTCGCAAAAGTCTTACTTTTCGTAGAGCATTCAGAACGTCAGCCTGGTCCATGGCGTGTCCGCCCTCCACAGTAGCGTTACTTGCGAGCTTGTCAGCCCGCTCATTCCCTTGTACTTTCTGGCACGAAGATGCATGCCCTTGCACGAAGATGAAACTAATCTTTGCCAGCCGAGACCGCTCCAGAGACAGCAACCATTCTCTTCGGATCCCCCCCCCCCCCCATCTCTATCCTCTGGAGTATGTTCATTGAGTCGCTAAGGAAACATGCCCTAGTGAATGTCTGTGTCTCGAGCCATGTTATTGCTTTACTTACTGCCATAACTTCCATAGTCAGGCTACTTGTGGTCTCAACAAAAGCACCAGAGTCCTCCTTCACAATTCTCCCTCCGGCCTCAGCCGTAAAGGCCCATGAACTTCTCACATGTCGGACGACAGACCCAGTTGTGTAAATGACAGCATCACCGTCTAGCGAATTCTCGAAAATCAGTCTGTCCAGACGGCCAGGTGTTAGAAGCACAATGTAACAAACTATCGTCTCTCCAGACGGCCAGGTGTTAGAAGCACAATGTAACAAACTATCGTCTGTCCAGATGGCCAGGTGTTAGAAGCACAATGTAACAACTATCGTCTCTCCAGATGGCCAGGTGATAGAAGCACAATGTAACAAACTATCGTCTGTCCAGATGGCCAGGTGTTAGAAGCACAATGTAACAAACAATCGTCTGTCAGACGGTCAGGTGTTAGAAGCACAATGTAACAAACAATCGTCTGTCAGACGGCCAGGTGTTAGAAGCACAATGTAACAAACTATCGTATGTCCAGACGGCCAGATGCCAGACGGGTCAAGTGGTCTACATAGCGCCTTTACTCCCCATGAAATAACCACTGGGCCCATGTCAGGCTGGATAGAACAGACGACCCAGGCTAATAAAATCCATCGTCTTACAGGGGATTCGAAACATAACGACCGAGGAGGCAGGCGAACGGGCTAGTTACTGCCCTACGGCAGCCAGGCCACGCTTGAACACTGAATACTGGAAAGAGTCAAATAGAGTGTCTACTGTAGGGCAGGCCACTAAGTGGAACTCGCATAGCATCCCGAAAGCTGAAAATCATGCACAGGTACCCCTATTTAACAACAAGAAAATAAGCTGCAGAATCATGAAGACTACAGGGGGACAGCGTAGAGGTGGCTGAAACAATTTAGTTGCATATTCTTTTACAGGAAGGCCCAAAAAACAACAGCATATTGTAAAGTTTATGTTAGTGATCTCATGGCAAGTTTACGTTCAGTAGTTTAGAGGTGGCTTAACGAAGTTCAATAATCATACAAGATCGTGAAATTAACCACGAAAATTTACAAATGTGTGACTTCAGCGAAAATGTGGGAAATAATGAGCACGGACATATTGTACATCCTCATAGAGAACGTAATATGGGAACGGAAAACACATTGTAAGAAATACAATTATAATAATAACGTAAAAAGGTAGAATAACATAAGTCACACTGCAACACATCGAATCCAGGTTTCTATCTTAGTGATCTTCATCAGGAACGATATAAACATATCCAAAGAAAAACCTTGATATTAGACAATTTAATTAAAAATTTAAATGTAAACAGAAAAACGTCCATATGCTCCCGGACAACTCCTTCAGATAGCGAGGGATAGACACAAACTGCATACTTGTCTTATTGGTTGTCCTCATTTTGCCATGCCTTGTATTTTGTATCATTAGAGGCTGTAGCTGTTGAGCGACCTTTCGCCTGAGACTGTTGTTGTTGTGGTTGCTGATGTTGTTGGTTGTGTTTTCTGTTTTGTTTGCTTGATGTTAGTAAATGATCCCGCTGAATGCAAACACATATTTCCATACGAGCTCCAGTCTCCGCTTATGGGTCATATACAGAGATCCCAACACGGTGCACGAATTCCTAACTCCGGCAATGACCACACGTGTGCATACCAGAGTCACACCTGTTACATACATTATTGTGTGTTTTGGTTATCTAACCTTACCAGGGCAGCGGTTTACATGGCCTGCTATTGTCGATGTCCGGTTGCCTAGGTATTGTGGGCACACATTGCGGGCATTGCGAACGTATCCGGTCACTTGTTCGCCATTGTCCGAATAGGCTAGACGTCATGTTTGTTACCCTGTGACCAAGGTGCTATTCTCAACAGTTTGTAAATATATAAGCGCGGGTGTCTTGCTGTGATCGTTAGGAGGTTAAGCTAGTAATGTAATGAATGTGGTTTGACCAGGGTTCGATGTCTGCGGTCATCCGCTAAAGGATAGAAAGATCGGCTACCTGTGCCCTTGTGCATTCATGGCTACAACATAGGAATGCCCTAATACGTCACAGACGTATAGAAAACTCCTGCATCGGAATTGTAATTTTGTTTTGGACATCTAAACAGTCAACAACCGGCGTTGTAGCTTAGGGAATATCGAAGCTACGTTTGGCAACTTTCCGACACAGCCGGAGTTCAGGGTCCGATATCAGCCGCAGGCAATTTGGAAGCATACCACTTAAATGATATGGTACGGGCGTCGGCCGTTTAGACCGAAGTAGCAAACTAATGAAATGTGCTTTCCTAGTAAATCACAAGTCAGTTGCATATCCTTACAGGACATTGCAATCCACCTCATCATTTAATTTTGGCTGTTTGTGATTTCTTGGCAAGTTTACGTCCAGTAGTTTGCCATTGTGTCTGAACGATCGGCACTAATACCCCTAAGCAAACAGCTCATGGACGCCTGTTGTCAAATCGCCAGCAACTGTGTTTCCAATGTGGGATTGCGAATTGGCTCCCGTAACCCCTTACCACAGCACCCGATTGTAAACCACAAGTAGTCCATAAATGTTGGGGTTGATTGCAACGCCTGACAAGCATATCCACTAACTTGTAAACAGTCACCATCGCGAATCGAGCAAACTATTATAATGCATATTTATGTTCACTGATTATTAAATTTGCGGAAGTTGTCATGAAACAAAACAAATAATACGGCGACACTTGCATGGCGATACATCGTCCTTCTGTCCAGATGGGAAGTCACATGTGGTGATATATTATCCTTCGGTACCGAATCAGTTAAAATGCCCACATTCGAAAATACACGAAAAGAGAGAATGTGCTGGGCAATGTCACATCATGGCATGGATGATAAATACATGACAAGAGAGAAGATGCTGGACAATGTCACATCATGGCAGGGAGGATCATCAGTATCTGGAATGATTGACAGCACACGATGGAGAAGGTGGTAAACAGATATGATCACTAACGCCACAAAGGATTGACTATAAGAAGAATGTGTTCTAATGGGCCATTAAGTGCTGGGTGATGTATATCTGCTGCTTTGATAATCTAATATAACAACTGGTCTGACCAGCATGCGATCCGCAAATGACCCTTTCTTGTAAATGAAATATTAGAACGTGGGGTTTTAACTGTATGCGTATTATATTATAAGGCACACTTCGTGCACCTCTCAAAAAATATTTCAAAAGCCATAAAGACCGAAAAAAAAGACAGATAAGTAAAACATGAAACAAATATTATATATTGTTGGCCTTGTACGCAAACGTAGGAGTAGAATATTATGTGTCAAAGATAATTACATGTCGTTCCTTTCACACATGTAGTAAATTTCCAGATATTTGTTGTCTTCTGATTGCGATTATATACCATTTACCCATATATCCCCAGCTGATAATATACTTTTAATGTTCTTAAATAAACAGACTTCGGAGTTTTCAAAACAAGAAGTTATTTTTATTATATTCCTTCGTTACGTCTAAATAAATAGTGTCCATGATTGTATCACATGATAAATACTATAACAGCCATAATATTGTCACCCCCCCCCCTTCCCCCCCCCCCAAAAAAAAAAAAAAACACACACACAAATATAAAATAACACGATCGTAATGCAGCTTTACAGAACACAATCACGGAAAACATAGGACGTTGGGGCGACACAAGACGCAACATATAAACACGAGGAAGACACTACGGTGACTACATTAAGGCTCAATAACCGAATGAGAAGAATGGAAGGATGGAAACAATTAGAACAACGACAGGAAAATGACAGAAAATGAAAGAAAGATGACACAATACGCTGCTTAACTCAGAATCCCAGTCTGTGAAACTCTGTGTTATTTTATATTGTTTACATATCCACAGCTTTACCGCGGTTCCGCTAATTGTATTGGTACGTCAACTCATGCCACTGCCAGTGCAGGCCGCTATCAACTTCGACAGCACGCCCGTCACAGTAAGTATAGACCAAAATAACTTGGCTCATCCTGTGCGTCTTGTATGTGTGTCATTATTATTATTTATTTACTTTTTTATCACGGTTGATCTTGGGTTTGTAAATAATTATAATCACATTATCTATCCAATTTATGTTTACATAAGTATGTGATACATTCGGTAAACTATCCAAAAACATGTGATAAAATGGTTCATGTGTGATCCACATATTGATGGCAGGAGTCAGACAGTCTGGAACCGCTTGACCTCCCATGACACGTGTTGGGTATATGGTGCTAGCCCCATAATTTAGACCATTCGAAACAAGATTTGTTCCAGATTTATTGTTGTGACCTTTCCCCTGGTGTCAAATTGGCAGGCCGAGAAATGGATCATGCTGCATGGGCAGTGTGGCATAACGCAACCAACATTATTCATTTACCAACAAGTGCCGCAAAAAGAGGAAACAACATTAAAAAAAATTGACTTCACAACCACAAATGGAGACTAGGACTTAAAACTTAACATCGAAACTGGAACTGAACAAGTGACAAATGACGTGGATTCTTAGAAAGATTGCATCAGACAAAGCTCGGAACCCCATTGGTTGGGAGAGACATGTGACACCGCTTTCGCGCCAACGCCGGTATAAATTATGATAAGCAGCCCACTCTTGCAAAAACATGCCTGGCGAAAAGACGTCAGAAATTGTGTGACCAAAAATTCAATGGGCAAGGCAGAAGTCTGGATCCGAGGTACGTTTGTTAGTCCCGTGATTAAACTAAGAACCCGATGTATCAAGTATCAAGTAATGTAAACCCGTGTTTGTGATGTCAATTGAAATGTATTATTATTAATTAAAACCTCTGAAATGTAAAATTGCTCGACTGTAGATTCTAACGACGCAAAGCCATTCCCGGGCAAAATGACTCTCTAATATTCTCTTAGATAGAACTGCCATCTCTGATATCCTTAAAGATAATTATTAACTTTAAGAAGTGCATTCCACTACTACATTCTATTCTAAACAACTGTGAGAAGTGATGATTCTAAAGCAATCTTGTGCATTTCACCAGAAACATTGTAAAAGATGCTATCACTATCTACAGCTGAAATGACAGTTCGTGTACTAGAATAAGTGCCTTGTTCTAAAACAGACTTATCTATGCCTATTTACAATTTAGAAAGCTGAAAGAGAAATCAATCTTTCCTTTCTCCTTCATCTATTGAATTAATAGGGTTTGGCGGAATAAATATTTATATTTATGTCAAATTTAATTAGATAAGGGCACACATGAATTGCAACACATGAGAAAGTTGTGCTTCGCGGAACACCATCACGCGCAGTGAACTTAACTCATTACTCAACATAACTTAAAACACAACACCACTCCACACCACTCATCACCACACAACCCAACACTCAACATCACAACAACAACAGGTAATGGAATAGAGTTATTAGACACAAGAAGAAGAAGTAGTTAATTGGGAAAACACAGAGAATTATTTATACACATTGTAAACACCATTTAGTGGAAGAAATGTTCTAAATGTATGTCATTTATTTACATGCATCTTGACATATTCTCACTCTTGTCAATGTCTTACTGTACACGTTCACTGACCCCGGTCAAATGAGAACTTACATACAGCAGGAACAAGTTGTTACAAGGCGTACACCGTGTGATAAACTCTGACCACCCCAACTTAACCCAACACTAGCTTAGAGAGAAAAGGAGGGGAGGGGAACTAGTTCCTACTTCAGGAATTTATATTTCTTCCGACATACTTCTTATTATTGTATTGGTAGGAATGTATATATTTATGCGAATATTCATCAGTGATCTTGGTGGCTACATACCAACAACCACCCAACACATCAGCAAATTAACCACCTAAATCAGACCTGAGAGAGGGAAGCCGAGAGAAAGAGATGAACCACAAGTGAGATGAAGGATGACTTAGCTATGAGCAGAGCATGGGGAGGCCTTCAGAGGAGCTATACGGGCAGACCTGAAGTGGATCCATCAGTCAATGGACCCTGGCTTACCTAATCCTCCAGTCACCAGGTTACTTTTCTCATTGGTAGACTACACACCCAATTTCAGGAAAACTGACATTTAATGGTTGAGACATCACCATCATACTTAATATGTACAACATCAAAATGTTTACTATGTTTTCACACTTGTTGACATCTCATATATTGATGCTTGTTATTGATTGTCTGGGACAATGGTCCAACGTGCAACTGTTCTATTACTTTGTGTAAATCACAATAGAGATGTATGTACTGACCAGAAGGCTCAGGCCAGTCAATAAATGATTAACATGAATTGACCTTCTGTTAATTTGTCAGTTCCAACCTATCTGTGTCAACAACTTCTTTGTACATCATGTTGTCAGAATCTGATGTGATTGTTTATGTGTTTGATTGTTTAAAGATAAATTAACTCATAATGACTTACTGAATGGGGAAATAAAAAGACTCTAGATCTATCAACTGCTCAACATCCATGTTTTCTTCATCTAAATCAGGCTGAGAAACTTCTCCAGACTTTCCTCAGATTTGATAAACAATAAGGGGGCTCCAGAGCTATCAGAATCATTGGAGAAGGGGCAGATTCCCAGTTAGTAAATTACCATTCTTACCAGGGCCATAATCTATATCTCCTAGACAATACTTAATAGAACGAGGCCTGCAGATAACTCAAGGTTCATATTCTGGGGTTATTGAAGATAGAAGAGGATGGGGCTCTACTTCTTTTGTTAGAGATGGGGCATGCACTACAGTGATCTCCCACTCCCTTCAAAAATATATGACATATTGTGGGCTAAGTCCTGGATGGTTCCCATATATATTAACCTTTAAACAATTACATTAACACAGATATCTTTGGATTTTGAACATTGTCATTTTCTAGAATGTTTAACAGATACCATGTGGGGTATTGATTGACAGCCACATGATATGAATGACATTTATAGATAAATAAGAGTAGGTGACTGATTTTACTCCTGGAGAAGGGGGCCATGTTCCAATAGGCTTATACTTCAGAAAGAGGTGCTCCAGGTGAAATATATAGTGTGTATCTACTCTACCAACACTACTTCTCTTCCAGAGAAGGTGTTCTTTTCCTGTGAAGTCTGAACTTAACAGCATTTCATCAACCACCGGAAAATCTTATCCGTTGGGAAAACTCTGTCTAATTTCAGATTCTTTTCTTTACTTGGAATTAAATCTGGTTATTTCAGTGCCTGCTGCCTTTGGCTTTTCCAGCATTGACAGACAGACATAACATAGGGTGTTTTTAATATTGCACATGCTCTGTTGTATCTTTGCAGATCGGGGACTGACAGGCTTATGCGGATCAGACTAACTGCAATTATATTGTTAGGCAGAGCAAAGCAATAAATTATAGACATGGCGGAAACTGCAAAGTTTAGAGCCCAAATAACAGAAACAGGTAGGGAATGCGGGTTAGATGGCCTTGAGCTAGCTAACTATGTTTCGGATGCATTCGACAAAAGGTAAAGACTGCAGGCTGAATTGACTCTCAAAGAAAAACAGTTTCAAGCAGAATTGGAGGAGAAAGAGAAACGACTACAGGCTGAAATGGAAGATAAGGAGAGAGAGAGCGTCAACACCAACTGGAGTTGAGGAGAATGGAGATTGAAGTGGAGATCCGGAGAATAGAGAAAGTGAGTGGTCCTACACCCTCAACCTCATCAGGATCGCCAGTGACAGAACCACCTCACGTCTCTCAACTTAATTCAGGAGGGAGCTATGTCATTTCCTCTGGACCCCTTTAATGAACAGACTGACCACATCGAAGGATTTTTATCACGCTTCGAGGCAATGGCTGTCAGCTGTGGGCTTGAAGAAAGTAGATGGGCGACGAAGTTGGCGCAGGCCATAAGATCCACGGCGTATGAAGTGTTCTCAAGACTCACTAGAGAGGAACAACAGAACTACACAACACTCAAGACGGCACTCTTGAGCCGATTCGAAGTGGACGCCGAATCTTATAAACTCAGGTTCAAAACCGCAAAGAAGGAACCGGGTGAGAGCTACGCACAACTAGTGGAAAGACTGAAGTCATACATACAAAGATGGACTTGCTTGGGAGGATTTGAGGAAAATTATGAAGGACACCGTGAAATGATTATCATTGATCAGATCAGGGGGAAAATGCAGAACGAAATGAAGGCATTCTTAACCCAAAACGGGGCTGACCGCCTGGAAACTATAATCATCCTGGCAGAGAGATTTGAGAAATCTCAAAAGGAGATGGGAGGAAAGGGACGTTCGAACAACACCCCCTCTCAAAACAAAACTCCACAGCCAAAAGAGGGTGAAAACACTGTAGCCACCGGGAAAAAGGGGAAATCCCAGAAAAACACTCAAAATTTAGTCCAAACAGCGCCGAGGGAGGACAAACCATTCTGTACCCATTGCAAAATTAGGGGTCACAAATTTCAGAATTGCAGGAAGAAGCCACCTCCACACACAGCGGCATGTTTGGCCAACCGAAAAGAGAAAAAAGTGAGCACTGGTGAAACGTCCAACCAGACACCTCATCAAGACACATCATCTCGTATTCCGGTTGTAGAATCCATCTTGCTAAATGGATTCCAAACGACCTGTTGATATGATACTGGATTATCATATGACTGTGTTGTTTCATCATCCTTAGTTCACCCTGAACAGGTGACAGAGGAAATAGTGGAATTACAGGGACCACTGAAGAGTTCAACAAATATGTCTCTTCCAGTGGCAAAAGTGAACATAGCCTCGCGGTATGTCACCGGGACAATCAAGGCAGCAATCTTGGACGATCCGATATATCCTGTAATCCTCGGCTGTAGATTTATCGTTCTAGGAGAACCTGATCAACCTGTGGCGATGGCGACCATGACCACTCGATCACAGGCAACAAAAAGTCCAGAAACAACTACGCCAATCCCTCGAACGGAGGAACTGAAGAGGGCACAAGAGGCCGACAGCACCTTGGATCCCTGCTTCAGAAAACTGCCAAAATCACATTTACCTCTACGTAAAGGTGATCTGTTCATGAAGTCAGCACTTCTTTACAGAAAAGCAGGACGAGCTGGACAAGAGTTTAATCAACTTGTTGTACCAACTCAATACAGGACTCAGATCTTAGAGATGGGTCACAGTCTACCATTCAGTGGGCACATGGGTATCAACGCTACTACACAGCGGATTACCACTCACTACTTTTGGCCAGGGATGAATTCAGACATACAACGGTTTGTAAAATCATGCCCACAGTGTCAGAAAGTATCACCAAAACACCGGACACCACCGGCAATGTTGGGTGAATCGCCAATCACTGGAATTCCATTTGAGAAAGTGGCAGTAGACATAATCGGACCTCTCTCAGCAACGAAGAGGCGAAACCGATTCATACTAACGCTTGTGGACACAACAACCATGTGTGCCGAAGCAGTTCCTATGCCCAGCTGTGACTCCAAACACGTCGCTGATTCATTATTAGGAATATTCACACGTCTAGGATTCCCACAAAGGATCTTGACGGACAACGGTTCACAGTTTCGTGGTAAGCTCATGGAAGAGACCTTCAGACTTTTTCATGCACGCCATATCTTCAGTTCACCATATCACCCTCAGTCAAATGGACTTGTGGAAAGGTGGAACGGGACATTGATTAGTATCCTGCGCAAAATTGCCCAGGAGAAGACAGAGGATTGGGACTTGTATTTACCTGCAGCTTTATTTGCTTACAGGGAAGTACCCCATCACTCAACAGGTTTTGCTCCAGCCACACTGTTGTTTTGACGACCGATCAAAGGACCCCTTGAAGCGTTACTGCGAACATGGACTGATAATACTACAGATGATACAGTCGTGACTGCATCTACATATGTTGCCGAGTTGAAAAATCGTTTACAACACAGTTGGAAACAAGCGAATGTCAATCTACGTCAAGCCAGACGAAGAATTGCTCGTAACTTCAACCGCAAGGCAAAGGATAGAGAGTTAGAGGTAGGAGAGAAGGTGATGTTGCTGCTTCCAACCAGTCAGAATAAGCTGCAAATAGGATGGAGAGGACCTTATGTAGTGACGGAGAAGATCTCACGTACCAACTACAGAATTTCAGTCAAAGGCAAGATGAAAGTATTTCACATAAACCTCTTGAAGAAATATCATGAAAGACCCTCAACCACCGAACCTGCACATCTGATGGCCATGAGTGTGGCTACTGAAGTCGAAGAAGGATCAACAATGGGAGTCGAGTGCCAACTGCAAGCCAAAGAGACCTTTAAGGATGTGGAAATCAATCCCAACTTAACAAAGGATCAGCAAAAGCAGATTAGGGAACTTATGGCAAAATATGCAGAAGTACTTACTGATAAGCCAGGAAGAACTGATTTGGAGGAATTTGACATGAAGTTGAATGACACAGTGCCTGTGCGAGTCAAGACTTACCCAGTTCCTTATGCAAAGCAAAAGACTTTAGAGGAAGAAATACAACAGCTGCTCACCGCAGGAATAATCTCACCATCTGAATCACCTTACAGTGCTAGCGTCGTCTTATTGAGAAAGCCAAGTGGAGAACATAGATTGTGCATCGATTATCGACAGCTCAATGCTATAACTGAATTCCAAGCAGAACCTCTGCCTGATCAGAATAAACTCTTCACAGCACTCAACCGAGCTAAGTACTTTACTAGGATTGATCTCAGTAAGGGATATTACCAGATTCCTGTAAAACCGGAAGTTAGACCATGGTTAGCTTTCAGCACGCCTGGAGGACACTATGAGTTCAACGTTCTTCCATTCGGATTAAGTAATGCTCCCAGCGTCTTTACACGTATGATGAGAAAATTACTTGACCCACTACAGCATCCAGACATCAGTCACTTCATGGATGACATCCTGATCGCCACTGAAACATTTGAAGAGCATGTAGAAACCCTGCATCTTTTGTTCAGGCGCCTCAGAGAAACTGGATTGACGGCTAGACCAAAGAAGTGTCAGATAGGATTCCAAGAATTGGACTTTCTAGGTCATAAGATATCTCATGGACTGATAACTCCACAAGAGGGAAATGTGGACAAACTCCAGAGAGCACCTCGTCCAAAAACAAAGAAGGATGTAAGATCATTTGTATCCTTATGTGGATTCTATCAAAAATACATCAAGGACTTCAATACTCTGTCAGCACCTTTAACGGATCTTACCAAAAAGGGGAAACCAGAGAAAGTCACTTGGTCAGCTGACTGTCAGAGAGCTTTCACAGCATTAAAGCAGGCATTAACTGCTCATCCAGTCTTACATCTACCAGACCTCGACCAACCATTCGTGCTGCGCACCGATGCCAGTAACATAGGAATTGGGGCAACGCTGTTGCAGAGAAAGGGAGATGTACCATCAGAGCTATTTCCTGTAGCTTATGCTAGCAGGAAATTGAATGCAGCAGAGATAAATTACAGTACTATCGAGAGAGAATGTCTTGCGCTCGTATGGAGTGTACAGAAATTTCAAGCATACCTATATGGCAGACACTTCACAGTGCAATGTGACCATCAACCACTCATGTTTCTCGCAGCATCTAAGACTCTGAATGCCCGACTTATGAGGTGGTCGCTGCTTCTTCAACCTTACTCGTTCCAGGTTGAGTATGTTCCTGGGAAAATGAATGTGGGAGCGGACTTCCTGAGTCGACACCCAGTGCCTGATGAACCAGGTCAATCAGATGCAGAAGAGAATACAAAGGAGGAAAAATGGGAACAGCTTGATAACTGAAAATGTTGGAAACATAGTTCCATACCATAGAACAATCTGGAGTGGGGCCATGTGGCATAACGCAACCAACATTATTCATTTACCAACAAGTGCCGCAAAAAGAGGAAACAACATTAAAAGAAATTGACTTCACAACCACAAATGGAGACTAGGACTTAAAACTTAACATCGAAACTGGAACTGAACAAGTGACAAATGACGTGGATTCTTAGAAAGATTGCATCAGACAAAGCTCGGAACCCCATTGGTTGGGAGAGACATGTGACACCGCTTTCGCGCCAACGCCGGTATAAATTATGATAAGCAGCCCACTCTTGCATAAACATTCCTGGCGAAAAGACGTCAGAAATTGTGTGACCAAAAATTCAATGGGCAAGGCAGAAGTCTGGATCCGAGGTACGTTTATTAGTCCCGTGATTAAACTAAGAACCCGATGTATCAAGTATCAAGTAATGTAAACCCGTGTTTGTGATGTCAATTGAAATGTATTATTATTAATTAAAACCTCTGAAATGTAAAAATGCTCGACTGTAGATTCTAACGACGCAAAGCCATTCCCGGGCAAAATGACTCTCTAATATTCTCTTAGATAGAACTGCCATCTCTGATATTCTTAAAGATAATTATTAACTTTAAGAAGTGCATTCCACTACTACATTCTATTCTAAACAACTGTGAGAAGTGATGATTCTAAAGCAATCTTGTGCATTTCACCAGAAACATTGTAAAAGATGCTATCACTATCTACAGCTGAAATGACAGTTCGTGTACTAGAATAAGTGCCTTGTTCTAAAACATACTTATCTATGCCTATTTAAAATTTAGAAAGCTGAAAGAGAAATCAATCTTTCCTTTCTCCTTCATCTATTGAATTAATAGGGTTTGGCGGAATAAATATTTATATTTATGTCAAATTTAATTAAATAAGGGCACACATGAATTGCAACACATGAGAAAGTTGTGCTTCGCGGAACACCATCACGCGCAGTGAACTTAACTCATTACTCAACATAACTTAAAACACAACACCACTCCACACCACTCATCACCACACAACCCAACACTCAACATCACAACAACAACAGGTAATGGAAGAGAGTTATTAGACACAAGAAGAAGAAGTAGTTAATTGGGAAAACACAGAGAATTATTTATACACATTGTAAACACCATTTAGTGGAAGAAATGTTCTAAATGTATGTCATTTATTTACATGCATCTTGACATATTCTCACTCTTGTCAATGTCTTACTGTACACGTTCACTGACCCCTGTCAAATGAGAACTTACATACAGCAGGAACAAGTTGATACAAAGCGTACACCGGGTGATAAACTCTGACCACCCCAACTTAACCCAACACTAGCTTAGAGAGAAAAGGAGGGTAGGGGAACTAGTTCCTACTTCAGGAATTTATATTTCTTCCGACCTACTTCTTATTATTGTATTGGTAGGAATGTATATATTTATGCGAATATTCATCAGTGATCTTGGTGGCTACATACCAACAACCACCCAACACATCAGCAAATTAACCACCTAAATCAGACCTGAGAGAGGGAAGCCGAGAGAAAGAGATGAACCACAAGTGAGATGGAGGATGACTTAGCTATGAGCAGAGCATGGGGAGGCCTTCAGAGGAGCTATACGGGCAGACCTGAAGTGGATCCATCAGTCAATGGACCCTGGCTTACCTAATCCTCCAGTCACCAGGTTACTTTTCTCATTGGTAGACTACACACCCAATTTCAGGAAAACTGACATTTAATGGTTGAGACATCACCATCATACTTAATATGTACAACATAAAAATGTTTACTATGTTTTCACACTTGTTGACATCTCATATATTGATGCTTGTTATTGATTGTCTGGGACAATGGTCCAACGTGCAACTGTTCTATTACTTTGTGTAAATCACAATAGAGATGTATGTACTGACCAGAAGGCTCAGGCCAGTCAATAAATGATTAACATGAATTGACCTTCTGTTAATTTGTCAGTTCCAACCTATCTGTGTCAACAACTTCTTTGTACATCATGTTGTCAGAATCTGATGTGATTGTTTATGTGTTTGATTGTTTAAAGATAAATTAACTCATAATGACTTACTGAATGGGGAAATAAAAAGACTCTAGATCTATCAACTGCTCAACATCCATGTTTTCTTCATCTAAATCAGGCTGAGAAACTTCTCCAGACTTTCCTCAGATTTGATAAACAATAAGGGGGCTCCAGAGCTATCAGAATCATTGGAGAAGGGGCAGATTCCCAGTTAGTAAATTACCATTCTTACCAGGGCCATAATCTATATCTCCTAGACAATACTTAATAGAACGAGGCCTGCAGATAACTCAAGGTTCATATTCTGGGGTTATTGAAGATAGAAGAGGATGGGGCTCTACTTCTTTTGTTAGAGATGGGGCATGCACTACAGTGATCTCCCACTCCCTTCAAAAATATATGACAGGCAGCACAGGGTCTCTACAATGCAGCCCAGGCTGTTTGCGATAGGGAGGTACAACATTCGCTGCCTTCATAGGTTGTAGGTGTTGTGTCGTGTTAGAACCACAGTGTCACAAACTATCGTCTGTCCAGACGGCCAGGTGTTAGAAGCACAATGTAACAAACTATCGTCTGTCCAGACGGCCAGGTGTTAGAAGCACAATGTAACAAACTATCGTCTGTGCAGACGGCCAGGTGTTAGAAGCACAATGTAACAAACTATCGTCTGTGCAGACGGCCAGGTGTTAGAAACACAATGTAACAAACTATCGTCTGTCCATACGGCCAAGTGTTAGAAGCACAATGTAAAAAACTATCGTCTGTGCAGACGGCCAGGTGTTAGAAACACAATGTAACAAACTATCATCTGTCCAGACGGCCAGGTGTTAGAAACACAATGTAACAAACTATCATCTGTCCAGACTGCCAGCTGCCAGACGGGTGCAGTGAGCTACAGGGCGCCTTTACATTCCATGAAGTAATCCCGGAGCCGATGTTAGTCTGGATCGGACCGAGGACCCATTCCAATAAAACATTCATAGTCTTACATAGGGTTCGAACACATAACGACCGAGGCGGCAGGCGAGCGAGCTAGTTACGGCCCTACGGCAGTCAGGCCACGCTGAAACACTGAATTCCTGGAAGAAGAGTCAAATAGATAGTATACCAGGCCACGCTGAAACACTGAATTCCTGGAAGAAGAGTCAAATAGATAGTATACCAGGCCACGCTGAAACACTGAATTCCTGAAAGAAGAGTCAAATAGATAGTATACCACGCCACGCTGAAACACTGAATTCCTGGAAGAAGAGTCAAATAGATAGTATATCAGGCCACGCTGAAACACTGAATTCCTGGAAGAAGAGTCAAATAGATAGTATACCAGGCCACGCTGAAACACTGAATTCCTGGAAGAAGAGTCAAATAGATAGTATACCAGGCCACGCTGAAACACTGAATTCCTGAAAGAGTCAAATAGATAGAATACCAGGCCACGCTGAAACACTGAATTCCTGGAAGAAGAGTCAAATAGATAGTATACTGCAGCAAAGTAGCCGACTCTGTGGAGAAGGGTTACGAACGCGGCTCGTAATCCTGCAGACTGCGTTTCGCTGATCTTTTCCGAATTGGTATGGAAGCCGGTCGTTGAGAAAGAAATGATAGACTACTGAACGTAAACTTGCCAAGACATCAATAACATAAAAAATTCTGGTGTTAGCTGCAACGTCCTGTAATGATTTGCAAGTTAAAAAAAAACACTGTAGGACAGTGACTTACGAAGACCGAGGGGGGGGGGGGGGGGGGCAGCATTTGGTTATTTGACCTCGAGGCCTCTAAGAAGAATTCGCGCATAGGCTCCCGAGAGCTGTCAATCATGCAAGGGTACCCATGTTTAACAACAGGAAAATAAGTTGGGAATCATTAAAACAACAGGAGGACAGCGTAGAGGTGGCTGAAAGAAGTTCAATAATCACACAAGATCGTGGCATTCATCATGACAATTTACGATTGTGAGACCCAGCGAAAAAGTGCGAAATGATCTTTATAAAGAGTAACATTAGGTGGGGCGCATAATTCTAGGAACTTAACCCTCTTATCTGTATATAGAGCTACATGTGGAGAACACTGAAGTGCAGTGGACAGCTAAAGCTAGGATGACTTGTAGTGAGTTGATCGAACATTTAAAGAACACAGACGTCTAGGAACTTTACTGTCATGTCTTTATATAGAGGAACGTTTGGGTGATCACACAGATCTCTTAACTGAACTGTCCTAATTTTATGCAGAGTAACATCAAGGAAAGAAACAGAAACCTGGAAATAGTAAAAGAACTATACATTTGCAAGACAGACAAGGGTAAACAAAGTGGAAAAAAAAAAAGAAAGAAAGAAAGAAAGAAAGAAAGAGTTACTCTGGTAACAATAAAACACACTCTTTGCTTCCCATAATGCATGACTTTGTACCCCCTATTTCCCCCTTGTTGCCTTAAAGCTATATAAAAAGTAACATGCCTAATTTTGTTAATGAAAATAGAAGAGACAGGTTCGACGGCGTTCTTTGATAAAAAGATTAGTAAAAACTTATTGGACACAAATTGAAGGAGGAAAACAACACATTGGACACTGATGCTAAAAATTGAAGCAGGAAAACAACACATCTTTAACTTAAAGAAATATATTTATTTCACAGTGACTTTAGAGCAGGTTTGATCTCTTCAAGTCGGGAAGGTTCAGGGTCTCCGAGAAGTCATCACAGACTACACCGGTTAACCAGATTCCGCAAGCAGGAGCTGAAACACAATACGACAGATTAATACTTGACTTCAGCATGTTCTAGTTTATTTTAAACATTTTCAGTACTCCCAGGCCCACCCTGCCTAGACCGGGTACCAGGAAATGTTTAGGGAAGGTAAAGCAGCCGGTCTGGCATTGGCCGAGCTTCTCCAGGGCTGATTGAGGGCCTAGCAGCATATACTGGCCCTCAAGTGGTGTAAATAGCGATCCGTGACTTGACTTGACTTGACTTTACATTACGTGACTTGACTTGTCTTGACTTTACTTCAGTTTACATTACTTTATTTTACTTCACTTTATCTTACTTAATTTTTACTTCACTTTACATCACTATACTTTACTTCACGTTACATTACTTGACTTGACTTGACTTTTTACACTTTACATTACTTGACTTGACTTTACATATCTTTACAATACTTTACTTTACTTCACTTTATATAACTTTACTTTACGTTATTTTACTGTACGTCACTGTATTCTACTTACATCACTTTACTTTATTTACTTTATTTTAATTTACATCACTTTGCATTATTTTACTTTACTTCATTTTACTTTACATCACTTTACATTACTTTACATTACTTTACATCACTTTACATTACTTTACATCACTTTACTTTACATCACTTTATATTACTTAACATCACTTTACTTTAATTTACTTCATTTTAATTTACTTCCTTTTACTTTGCATCACTTTACTACTTTACTTTAATTTACTTTACATCAATTTACGTTACTTTACATCACTTTATTTTATTTACAATGTTTCTGCACAGAAAAGATAAATTTCTACAGAGGTAATAAAAACGACTGTTGTATTATAAAATACGTCAAGTGAATTGATGCAACATAAATCACAAGATAGCATCACTGCAAATTTAATATAATTCTAAAGAATAGGCACATGCATTTTTACATATAATTAATAAACAAACTAACAATATAAAATGTATACACATTAGAAGTTTTAATGCAATGTAATATCTAAACAGCAATAAATAAATGCACTTAGTAAGTTAGTTTGTCAGGCAGTCAGTTAGTTAGTTAGCTAAGTAGTTAGTTAATTAGTTAGTAAGTTAGTTAGTTAGTTAGTTAGTTAGTTAGTTAGTTAGTTAGTTAGTTAGTTAGTTAGTTAATTAGTTAGTTAGTTAGTTAGTTAGTTAGTTAGTTAACTAAGTAGTTAGTTAATTAGTTAGTTAGTTAGTTAGTTAGTTAGTTAGTTAGTTAGTTAGTTAGTTAGTTAGGTAGGTAGTTAGTTAATCAGTCATTTAGTTAGTTAGTCAGTTAGTCAGTTAGTCAGTCAGTTAATTAGTTAGTTAGTTAGTTAGTTAGTTAGTTAGTTAGTTAATTAGTTAGTTAGTTAGTTAATTAGTAAGTTAGTTAGTTAGTTAGCTAAGTAGTTAGTTAATTAGTTAGTTAGTTAGTTAGTTAGTTAGGTAGTTAGTTAATCAGTCATTTAGTTAGTCAGTCAGTTAGTCAGTTAGTCAGTCAGTTAGTTAGTTAGCTAAGTAGTTAGTTAATTAGTTAGTTAGTTAGTTAGCTAATTAGTCAGTTAGTCAGTTAGTCAGTCAGTCAGTTAGTTAGTTAGTTAGTTAGTTAGTTAGTTAGGTAGTTAGTTAGCTAGTTAGTTTGTTTGTTTATTAGTGAGTGGGTGAGTGAGTGAGTGAGTGAGTGAGTGAGTGAGTGAGTGAGTGAGTTAGTTAGTTAGATAGTTAGTTAGTTAGTTAGTTAGTTAGTTAGTTAGTTAGTTAGTTAGTTAGTTAGTTAGTTTAGGGGCAGTCAGGCATACGCCCACCGACACACACAAACATACACATACACACACTGATACATACACAAACACGAAAAGACACATACACACTTATACATACATACATACATACATACACACACTCATACACAAACAGGCAGACATAACCAGAAATGATCCAACATGTTTGCTGCCAGGAGACTCAAAGCAAAGAAATACATCAAATGTACCAACTCACATGTCTTTGTCTTGAGCCCGCTCACAGATGAATCGATACTCTCTCGGGCAGGGTCCATTGTCCCATTCGTAGTTCATGCCTGCCTCCAACCATAGGCATTGTGAGCCATCAACTGGTAAACGAGATTGAGAACAAACTACACCATAGCATGAGACAAAACTGATAAAGCTGGACAAACATATCACACACTATAGCATGAGACAAACCTGATCAAGCTGGACAAACATATCAAACACTATAGCATGAGACAAAACTGTTGAAGCTGGACAAACATATCACACACTAAAGCAGGAGACCAAACTGATGAAGCTGAACAAACATATCACACACTACAGCAGGAGACCAAACTGTTGAAGCTGGACAAACATATCACACACTAAAGCAGGAGACCAAACTGTTGAAGCTGAGCAAACATATCAAACACTATAGCATGAGACAAAACTGATGAAGCTGAGCAAACATATCAAACACTATAGCTTGAGACAAAACTGATGAAGCTGAGCAAACATAACAATATAGCATGAGACAAAACTGATGAAGATGGTCAAACATATCAAACACTATAGCATGAGACAAAACTTATGTCGCTGGACGAACATATCAACCACTGTAACATGAGACAAAACTTATGTCGCTGGACGAATATATCAAACACTATAGCATGAGACAAAACTGATGAAGCTGGTCAAACATATCAAACACTATAGCATGAGACAAAACTGATAAAGCTGGACAAACATATCAAACATTATAGCATGAGACAATACTGATGAAGCTGGTCAAACATATCAAACACTATAGCATGAGACAAAACTGATGAAGCTGGTCAAACATATCAAACACTATAGCATGAGACGAAACTGATGAAGCTGGTCAAACATATCAAACACTATTGCATGAGACAAAACTTATGTCGCTGGACGACCATATCAAACACTGTAACATGAGACAAAACTTATGTCGCTGGACGAATATATCAAACACTATAGCATGAGACAAACCTGATGAAGCTGTTCAAACATATCAAACACTATAGCATGAGACAAAACTGATGAAGCTGAACAAACATATCAAACACTATAGCATGAGACAAAACTGATGAAGCTGGTCAAACATATCAAACACTATAGCATGAGACAAAACTGATGAAGCTGAACAAACATATCAAATACCATAGCATGAAACAAAACTGATGTCTCTGGACAAACATATCACACACTATAGCATGAGACAAAACTGATGAAGCTGAACAAACATATCAAACACTATAGCATGAGACAAATCTGATGAAGCTGGTCAAACATATCAAACACTATAGCATGAGACAAAACTGATGAAGCTGAACAAACATATCAAATACCATAGCATGAAACAAAACTGATGTCTCTGGACAAACATATCACACACTATAGCATGAGACAAAACTGATGAAGCTGGACAAACATATCACACACTATAGCATGAGACAAAACTGATGAAGCTGGTCAAATATATCAAACACTATTGCATGAGACAAACCTGATGAAAGTGAACAAACATATAAAACAATACAGCATGAGACAAAACTGCTGTAGCCGGACACACATACCACTGTAGCATGAAACAAAACTGTTGTCTCTGGACAAACATATCACTTGTAATACCATTGCAATACTTGTAATTGACGTCCCCAAGTCAAGCACGAAAAGTCAACGTTTACGTATAACTGACCGGTGTAGAGAGAGAATTCACTAGCCCGCCATCAACGCATGGGAAGTTTGAGAGCATGCGATATTATCCATTCTTTAACTATGGCAAACACTGTTTTTGAATTCATAAATGGTCACATTAAGCAGTTAGATGAAATAAGCGCTGGATATAGTTTCTAAACACAACCTGATTTACACGGTCATGTACACGCTGTTTAAACACATATAAACGTGAAGTAGACACAGACATGCATAATATGGGCAGGACATGAACAAAAATGTAGAGGGTAGATAAAGATAGGAGGACTTAGGTCAGTTGATTGAGGTCTATGCCTCAGTGTGGGGATTCTGGGCAACAGAGGAGGCAGGTACTCTCGTATTACTTACCGTAGTTGGGTTCGCCGACATGCCATTTGGTGAAGTTAAATGGCTGGAGACTTGGTACCCATTCCCAAGTTGGTACATGATGCCGGCAACTGCCGCCAATCCAGGCAAAGTCGACTGGGGAAAGACGCTTGCGTTAAGACATCGTCGCCATTGAAATGAATACCATTAGAGTGGAAATAATCTGTTCTGTTTTACCACAGTAGTGTGATGAGTGTTTTGTGTTGTATAATATATTAGTTTCATCTGTGTTTTCTACATTGACAACAATTTTGACAACAGTCTAAACACGTTTTCTACATTGACAACAGTTGTGACAACAGTCTACAATAGTTTTCTACATGGACAACAGTTTACAACAGTTTTCTACATTGACAACAGTTTACAACAGTTTTATACATGGACAACAGTTTACAACAATTTTCTACATTGACAACAGTTTACAACAGTTTTATACCACTGACAACAGTTTACAACAGTTTTATACCACTGACAACAGTTTACAACCATTTTCTACATTGACAACAGTTTACAACCATTTTCTACATTGACACCTGTTAACAACATTGTTCTACATGGACAACACATTTGATAACAATTGTGACAACAGTCTACACAATTTTTCTAAACTGACAACAGTTTTGACAAGTCTACAACAGTTTTCTACATTGACAGCATTTTTGAAATCAGTATACAATGATTTTCAACATTCATATGGCTTTAAATTACTGCCTCAAACTGTAACGAGCGTTAAATCAAACAAAATACAGGACACAATAGAGAACGTGCATCTTTACCAAGGGAACATAAGTATGTAAATAATGGACAATCTAAGAGTGACTCTGAAATCTCTGAAAGCCTGCTGCTTTTTTCTAATTTAAATGTTGAGAAGCATTTTTCGAATGCTGTGGATTATGAAAAAAGAAAAAAAATTTACTTAATTTTACAAGATTGGAAAATGGAAAAACCCCAGCTCAAAAACAGCGTCATGTCTCGTGAACAAACATAGTTTTGTCATATGCAACTTCACGGTTTTCCTATAAACACATTGACGACACCTACAACAGATAGTAAAGACACCTACAACGGGTAGTGAAGACACGTACAACGGGTAGTTAAGACACCCACAACGGGTAGTTAAGACATCTACAACGGGTAGTAGAGACACCTATAAATGGTAGTAAAGACGCCTACAACGGGTAGTGAGGACACCTACAACGGGTAGTAAAGACACCTACAAAGTGTAGTAAAGACACCTATTGAGGGTAGTAAAGACACCAACAAATGTTAGTAAAGACACCTACAACGGGAAGTAAAGACAGCTATAAAGTGTAGTAAAGACACCAACAATGCGTAGTAAAGACACATACACAGATTAGTAAAGACACCTACAACGGTTAGTAAAGACACCTAAAATGTGTAGTAAAGAGCCCTATAAAGTGTAGTAAAGACACATACAACAATTAGTAAAGACACCTACACAGGTTAGTAAAGACACCTACACAGGTTAGTAAAGACACCTCCGTGTTTCTGTCTCGACTATGCCACAAGGCCAAGCCATCCAGGTACTTGCTTCTAGGTCTTCCCCTTGGTCTGTTCCCCTCGATCTTACCAGTTGTCACCAAATTCTCCAATCCATTTCTTCTCATAACATGTCCAAAAAATTTTGACTGTCTACGTCTAATTTCTCTAATCAATTTACGATCTTCATTTGTTTCTTGAAGGACTTGTTCATTGGTCTTTCTGGCTGTCCATGGTATTCTTTGCATTTTCCTCAGAAACCACATCTCTACAGCCATCAGATGTTTTTCAGCCTGACTGCTCATTGTCCACGCTTCACATCCATACAAAAGTACAGGCTCAATGTAGCATCTCAACACTCTCTTTCTCGTTTCAATTGACATCTTTTTATTGGTCAATATATTTTTCATCTTGCTAAAGGCTACTTTTGCCATGGCGATTCTTGTTCTAATCTCTTCAAGGCATCTCCCATCAGATGTTATTACTGTTCCGAGATAATTGTACCTGCTCACTTGTTGAAGAATATTCCCATTTACTTGTATATTACATTGTGGTATTTCGTCCTTCCTAGTGACGACCATAATCTGTGTCTTTTTACAATTTAATTCTAACCCTAGTTGTTCACTGTGTGTCACAATCGCATCTACTAAATTTTGCAGGTCCTGTTCATTGTCTGCAATCAAGACTGTATCATCTGCATATCTAATGTTATTGATGCATCGTCCCCCAATGTTGATTCCTTCCATATCTTCAATATTTCTGAAAATACTTTCACTGTACAGGGAAAACAGATCTGGAGACATTACACATCCCTGTCTCACACCCCTTTTAATAGGCTGATATTGGCTTACTTCATTATCAACTCTTATGGCAGCTTGTTGTTTCCAATATATGTTTTTTACAAGTCTAAGATCTTTTCCATCAATTTGTAGATCTTCAAGCATCCTTATCATGTTGACATGTCTCACTTTATCAAAAGCCTTTGTGTAGTCAATAAAGCAAAGGTGTAGATCTTTGTTTACTTCTATAGAACGTTCGATTATGTTTCTCAGTATATACACAGCATTTACTGTACCCTTGCCTTCCACAAACCCACATTGTTCTTCTCCTATTTCAGGTTGTATTTTCCTCCTAACTCTTTGCATGATAATTCTTAGCAAAATCTTCGTGATGTGACTCATTATACTAATTGTTCGATGTTGATCACATTCCAAGGCTCCTGATTTCTTTGGGATTGCAATAAATACAGAATTACATAACTCCTGAGGTATATTTCCAGTATCATATATTGTATTAAGCAGACTGGTAACTTGATCTATTCCATATTCTTCTAAAGCATTAATCATTTCTGTTGTGACGCTGTCTGACACCTACAACGGTTAATAAAGACACCTAAAACTTGTAGTAAAGACACCTACAACGGTTAGTAAAGACACCTAAAACTTGTAGTAAAGACACCTACAACGGTTAGTAAAGACACCTAAAACTTGTAGTAAAGACACCTACAACGGTTAGTAAAGACACCTACACAGGTTAGTAAAGACACCTAAAACTTGTAGTCAAGACACCTATAGCGTGTAGTAAAGGCACCTACACAGGTTAGTAAAGGCACCTACAACGGGTAGTAAAGACACCTACAACGGTTAGTAAAGACACCTACAATGGTTAGTAAAGATACCTACAACGGTTAGTAAAGACACCTATAAAGTGTAGTAAAGACACCTACATAGGTTAGCAAAAACACCTACAACGGGTAGTAGAAAATGTCCTAGAGCAACGGCGTACGGCGTGGGTTCGTCAACCTGGCTCATTGACTGTCTATGAGCTAGCAAGCACCATATACCCAATCACCACCAAAGCCGGTAACATATATCCATACGTAAACATCCGGAGTGCTGATGCCAAGGACGTCTATTCCACCCCGACACCGGCATGAAGCTGAATGCAACCGTTGATTTCTCGTTCAGAAATCAATGGCAAACTGCTGAAAGTACAGTTACCAAGAAAATTCACCTGGGGTTGATGACCACAGTGTCCTGCAATAAATATATTGACGCCACCTTACTTCCACAGGCTCAGATCCACCTGGGGTTGATGACCACAGTGTCCTGCTATAAATATATTGACGCCGCTTTACTTCCACAGGTTCAGATCCACCTTTCCTTCAGAGCAAGGTACTATAGGCAGTCATGACAGTTTGACGTCATCAATGAACAAGTTGGTATCTCCTACACAATTATTTAAAAAAAAACATTAGTTGCATGACCTTTGCACAATCTTTGCATGACGTTGCAGTCAACCCCAGCATTTTGTAGTTGTTGGTGAGTTACGAGGCAATTGCTGTTCAGTAGTTTGTGATATTCAGTTATAGCTTGTGAATTATTTTTGTTTTTTCTGTTGTTTGTAAGTATTTCATGTTGCACCTCTTCTACGTTCCTGACCAAGTGAAGCTTGTAATCGAAATCATGTGACATTTAAATGTAGACAGTCAAAGTCATGTGACAATTAAATATAAACAATAACACATAAGCTTTATATTATGTATATTTACACAATTAACATTTAAACAAAGTTTACTTTTTCGAGTTTTCATCTGATCGGCAAGAAAGTCGTGTTTGGCTTGGCTATCGTCTTGCGCCAGTCTGCCTCCGTAGCCATTGCACACGCCCTAAAGATCAAATGGAGATGAAACAATTACTGACACCGGATTGTGCGTGCATGCTTCAATCTAATGGAGCAAAGATGATACTGAATAACTGTCATCTACTGCCCATTGTACCCTCAGGTGTTGGACAGGGGGGGGTCATGAGTATGAGGAATTAAGGCCACCTGGCTTATGCAGTCGCGTCGAACTGTGCAGGTTAGGGTTTTCTTTTTGTCCCCGACAGAAACAAATCAACATCTTACCGAAGATTCGAACCCGGATCTGCCAGCCACCCACACCTACCCCCACATAATTATTGGTCCGTAAACGTCACCTATTTCCTCAAATAAACTTTCGAGACAATAATGCCATGAAAGGAATACACGATCAACTGAAAACATCAGTGAACCAAAGATTCTTTGCTGCTGAACAATTGGTCAGAAATAGAACCACCCCATTACCTATTCCTTCTGTGAAAGAGCCATTGTCTCCGTACACCAAACCGAATAACATTTATCAATTCCAGTGTCGAGTAACTGAGGATATATCAGTGCGAACAAGAGATTTAATCAGTCTTCATGAATCCCTGAGCTGTAGACAGGCAATAAAACGCACAACTCGGCGATTTCAAACTTCTCATAAACTATAGTTACCAAATTAATGAAGAAAACAAAGAATACTATATGAGACGAACAATGAACGATTGGTCAAAGTAAGAGGCCTGAACAATTAGGTGGTTTCTGCCAGTTTTGTGCAAACGGAAAGAGTTCGTTTTTAATTTGAAATTAGCCTGGGGAAAACAAATGCCCCACATTGGAACAATAAATGAGTCACGAGCCGAAGTCTGAGCTCTGGTCAAGGTTGGGTGTGCTTATCAACTGAAGTGAGAAGCACGCTTCGTCTGAGCCCGAGAGAGAAAGTCTCTAGAGAACGGACACTCTAGCTGAGCCAGAGAGAGAAAGTCTCTGGAGAACGGACACTCTAGCTGAGACCGTGAGAGAAAGTCTCTGGAGAACGGAAACTCTAGCTGAGACCGTTAGAGAAAGTCTCTGGAGAACGGACACTCTAGCTGAAACCGTTAGAGAAAGTCTCTGGAGAACGGACACTCTAGCTGAGACCGTTAGAGAAAGTCTCTGGAGAACGGAAACTCTAGCTGAGCCAGAGAGAGAAAGTCTCTGGAGAACGGACACTCTAGCTGAGACCGTGAGAGAAAGTCTCTGGAGAACGGAAACTCTAGCTGAGCCAGAGAGAGAAAGTCTCTGGAGAACGGACACTCTAGCTGAGACCGTGCTAGGACACGGACTGCTCAGAACGTGAGCTGGCTATGGCAAACATTTAAACTGCCGCTATATGTTTATAGTTGTAATAATTGTAAAGATATCATGTATTTTAATGTAATATTCATTGTCAGAACTGTGACATCTAAAACCCGAAATAATGTAATCACTCTACTTGTTTCAGTATTATTTCATTTTAACAGATCCTAAACGTCTCATCCGGATCAATTCTGTAACCTCAGAAGATGAGTGCTTTATCCCTTTTCTATTCTATTCATGGAAATAGTAGGACTTGTTCCAAGATTAAGTGTGTATTGAATATATAGTGTCATCGTCCGAGATGTAATGCCCTAAAACTACTGGGCACGTGATGTGCTCAATATAAGCCGGCCGCCTTTACGTCCGTGAATGTTCCTGGCATATATTTTATTTTATGTGGACCTGCGAGTTCATGTCAGGTTTCTTCTTGAAATCAAAGACTGGAGAAGAATTCGAATATAGGACAAGCGGTACGGCAGGTAAACCACTGTACTAGCACACTTACCAGAGCTCCATACCAACTGAAGGAGTCATCGCTGAAGGAGAAACAGGAATCACCGAACTCTGACCAGCCGAGAGGGCAAGCTCCCAGGGCTGGAAGAGACAAGTACATATATTTGAAAGCTGATCTTTGTGGTTGTGTGTGAGTGTGTGTGTGTGTGTGTGTGTGTGTGTGTGTGTGTGTGCCTGAGAGAGAGAGAGTGTATGCGTGTGTGTGAGTGTGTGTGGGTGTGGGTGGGTGGGTGTGTGTAATGGGTGTGCGTGAGGCATTTTTACATTCAGGGATTTGCCATTGCTTTCTGAACGACCGACGTATATTGATTGGTTGATTCATTCATTCATCAGGTGCCTTGTCGACTGACGTGGGTGATCACAACCCTTCACATGCTGCGATCACCACCAGCTTGTATCATTTCGTGTGTGCACTCCTCGTGTGTCGACTCCCTTCCGTGCTGGCATCACCAACAGCTTGTATCATTTCGTGTGTGGACTCCTTGCGTGTCCACTCCCTTCCGTGCTGCCATCACCAACAGCTTGTATCATTTCGTGTGTGCACTCCTCGTGTATCCAATCCCTTCTGTGCCATGAAACAAGACTGTGAATATTTTTCTCTCGCGGCCGAAATCCTCTTTTCACAACTCTGTCCAGTTGTCACAACACGTTCCAGTTGTCACAACAGGTTCCAGTTATTTGACAATGTGGACAAACTAAAACTTGCACTGGAACCCTTGTCCGACCATGTGCATGCCTATTTCAGCGGCAGTTCCTAACCGTTACACCAACATTCCCGCTATATTGTACACGGTAGAATGCAATGTCTGCTGTCGGGACAAATGATCAACATGAGAAATGGTATCAGTGACACATTACTTTATTTTGTGTGTGGTGTGTAGCTTCTGTTATATGTTGATAGTGCTCACAATATCCCATAATTTCAATTTGGATATATGCCAAGGGTGTTTGTTGTCACCGAATCTCTTCTCTTCTCTTCTCTTCTCTTCTCTTCTCTTCTCTTCTCTTCTCTTCTCTTCTCTTCTCTTCTCTCTCTCTCTCTCTCTCTCTCTCTCTCTCTCTCTCTCTCTCTCTCTCTGTGTCTCTCTCTAGAGCGAAGTAACAATGTGCAAAATCAAAGATAAGCCAGGAATACAAGTTGGATGTTATAATATAAACAATGCAGATTATGAAGATGACACAGTATTGACAGCTTAACTCGCGGGAGATCTACAACTGCTCACCGGAATAGTAACAGAGATTGTAAACAAGGGCTCTCCTTGAAACATCGTATAAACAGAAATAAAGGGGCACGGGGAAGACATAGGTAAACATCTGGATGTTTTGGGGCCATAACTCAGACGGGATCCAAGACTGGTGATTGTGTGAGATGGCAAATCATGACCGCCCACGCTGTATCCACATTGCACATGATAATGATGATTATACCTGCTAAATCTGAAACTCCGAGATCTGCATTATAAAGATGGCTTGAAACTAAATGTGTATTATTTATTTAGTTGTGATATAACAGATGAATGAAACAAAACTGTCATACCACATTGGATTGTCAGCGCGATGAAGATACCAACTCGAATCTGCGGAGGCAAACATTGAAATGCAATGAATAGTTTTGTGTATATGTGGCGGGACAGCCCCGGCAGCATCATAATTACACAAGTTTTCAAGGAATTACAGTGCCCACAATATTTTTCTATCATTCTCTAAAAGCATAAACGTCCACCAGAAAATGATAGAAATGCAATAAACTTGAAAACAAGAGGAAAATACATTTTGACCACGCACGCCCCATCATTTCTGTAATGCTAGGTCTGAGAAAGCTTTGATGTCCAGATCAAAGTTAAAACCCAGACACCACGGCACCAGTCGGGGCGGGCGCTATCAAAGGTTGAAAACTCATTGTTTTCAGTACCAGGGGAGAGAAAGACCGAAAAGTGTGAAATCTGGGCTGGAGATGAATTGATACATGGACATGCTACTCAGGGGAAAACCCCGTGTGATCCAAAGACGGCAATTTAATGCAGGCCTAACACCTATCTAAAAGTCCAGACTTTTGGGAGCCGGGACGTCTGTGATTGCCACCACAAAGGAGCAATTAGGACCAGATGCTTAACACCTCTCCGCAATACTACGCAATACTACGGGGCAAAGTAGAAACACATGGCTGACACATTCCTGCCAGCAACCGGGAAGGCTGGTGTTACCAGCCTATTGGAATGTAATGACGCAACTGCATTGCCGCCAAAGCAGGTTTCATTGTTTCAGGCGTGGGGGGCATCGGTCAATTTGATTGACAGATGAAACTACCCTTCACAGGAAAGGAGGAGGGGTGAAAAGAATTTGGCACTTAATCCATCTAGGTAAATCATCTTACATGGAAAAATAGGCGGAGTTAATGAAAAGGGGAATATTAATTAGCCAACCTGGAAACTAGCCAGGAATTGAATAGAATAAAACTACGAGCAGTGGCCAGCAAGACTTCAGACGCATTCACAATAGTGTACCAGGGAAGCCGGAATTTTAATTTCTGGTGAGAGATTACCCTCTCGTTTTGTTACTTCGATACAATGTCGTATGACAGGATTTCCTAGCTATAACCCAGGTAATACCATTACTCTGATTAGTTTGTCTGCTAGTCTGAAGGCTTGTGTAGTTTCTTGTTCTGCATATTCTCCAAAACTTTACACTTGTGGATTTTCTTTGTACTTAATGTTCCAGTTTCTAGATTTACTATTACACTGTGAACTTTATTTTCTTCTTTCATTCACCACTTGGTTGTCTGATTTGTTGTATGTGATAATTTGGAGAAATCCATTATCCAAGCTACATGAGCGTGTGGCTTATGCATGTACAGGAGATACATTTAGATTCATCCTGTATGATGTTAAACATTGGGGAGACTGACTACTTAGGAGAAATTCCTGAGAGCTACCAGTCTCTTGATAGCGTCCAATTAACATTGATTATTTGGACCAACACTTTGAGTGCCTACCAAGATTATGGTGAAACCACTTGGTTTGAGGAATGGCACCAGTTCACCTTGTCTGCATGATGTCTGCATGAGGACAGACATGACTTAGGACATTCAATATCCCAGACAGATTCAGGGAAGGCATTTAATGTTCGACAGGACTGTGCGACCAGCCCTTCCGACAAGACAGTATGAATGAATCAGAAAGGGAAAGAGTAAGTGAGGTGAACTTATATGGGAAACACTCCATTACACAAATGTATATGAATATGTATGTTTTGAGCTATAGATGTTCTAAATAGTTTTATTAATATATACATATATATTTATTTATTTAGAACTGATATATGTTTATGTAACATGCCATCATATATATCATCATACCATCATATATTATGACTTGAATGTATGTTTATATGAATGTATAGACATATGTGTTTGAGATGTGTAGACGTAGATACTACCCATCTCCGTTCGTTTCATTCCAGATCTCTTAGGAGCAATGGGCAGTCAACAACCCATATCCGGAAGTGACTTAGCCTTGTGAAGGGACCACTTTGGACTCCTTCAATCTGACAGTGAACTGCGTCTCACTGGGGGAAGCATGACCTATGTGCTTCTGAGCTTTTCAGCCAGATGAGTTACGTATACCATAATATAATCATCATCATCATATGATCATCAATAGCAATAATAAACACAGTTGTATTTTAAACTCAGTTGTCTGTATAATTCTAAATGTTTATAAATGTTTGTGTAGCGTAATCAAGTACACACATTATATCATTTAGTGGGGGTTCGCACATATTGTCCAGAAGTGGGAATCTATGTCCGGGAGGTATCTTGCCTATGCAGTCATAAGTAACCAGATTACGTTGCATGTCTTAACTCCTCCTTTCTCACTTCTGGTGATACGAAGTACAGCCACATATATATATATATATAGATATATTCTATCTTCAACGAGCCACTTCTTGGCTGTTTTCTTGAGTATCAGGGACAGTGTCTTAAATCAGCATAACAGACATTTGTTCCACGTCTTCTCTCTGGGGTCTGGGGTGTTAAGTAGTCCCTTCTGACAGAGTTAGGGGATCTTAAACTGCATCCAGAACTAAACACCAGTAGAAGAAAATGATTTTGGCTGAGTGGTTGCCCATCTGGGATCTAACCCCAGCCAGTTGGTGACATATTGGGACGGCTCGTCCGCTATAGAATCCGGGAGTAAACCCTAGAACATATTGGTCTGTTCGCCCGCTATAGAATCCGGGAGTAAACCCTAGAACACTTTGGTTCGCTCGCAAGGAACGAACCTATTTCAAATCTGTTAGTCTGGTATTATTCCGGTCTTGCCCATGGATAGAACCTAGGTCATTCTCACTTACATTCTTAGCAGCATTAGTTAGTTATAATTTATTTCTAATGTAATAGCTTGCTTGATTGTAGGCAAGATTTTGACACAGGACTTCTCATCCATGATAGAATCAGAGAATAAATTCTAGACTATTGATTTTCATAAACCATTCTTTCATTCTTCACCCATTACATTTGCTAAGTATTAACTTAGGAATTTGTTTCTAGGGAAGTTTGTAGAATTTAAATAACTTGTTAAAAAGTTAATAACGGATAATATCATATGAGTTAATTTACATCATTCACCACTGTAGAATTAATAATCACATTAATTAGTGATATTAATTAGTTTATTGATGATTTACTTGATGATCATTTTGATTACATGCTTTATCATTTGATTTAATCATGAATAATTTGATAATGCTTAGTTAATTCAGTGTATGACGGACTGCTTTGCATCAACTTTCTCACTCAAATTCACTACTATCATTCTCATAGCAGTGTCTGTTCCTCTTGTCACTATCCTGCTCTAGCATAAATCTGACTAGCTCTCTGTAGGGTAATAATATAATTACTTACCTGAGTTTAAGCTGAGAAGAGATCATGGATGCACGCACAGATTTCTTAGAGTCCGCTAGAGGATGGGGCATAAGGCTCGGCTTAGTAGGAGAGAAGCTAGAACTATTTATTAGAGAAGAAATGGATTGGTGGGACAAAGAAGATGAGCAGATGATGAAAAGAGTTGCAGAATTAGAAGCAGATATGCGTCACAAAGCTGAAGAAGATGAGATGAAGAAGAAGCAAATTGAAATACTGAACGTGGAGGAATCTACCAGCTCGATTGAGGAAAAGCCAATCACTCAAGCCGAAACTCTGATAGAAAGCGGGGAAGCTGGCCGTCACAAAGAAGAGGCATGCATTCCTTCGCAAATCCCCATGGCTCAGAAAAACAAAAACTTGCGCACAGAAAGGCAGATGCTTCCCTCGCCTATTCCTAAAAATATTAAAAATAAACGGAATAGGAATAAATGTACCAAGCGTTCGGTAAACAGTCACAAACGTGATAAATGTTTACACCGCAATGAAAGCGGATTAGCTGGCTTGGCAACCCAGCAATCTCAGGAGCTTCCTAAGACTTCCCAAAGGAGAAAAATCCAGGAGGAGGAGGACCTGAGGAAAACTATTAAAGAGATCGAAGGCGAGACCTTACCCGACTCTTTTATTCCCTTCAGTTCAGAGAAACTAGGAGGGGAAATGAATTCAACTGAGACCGGAATGGATGTAAAACAGGATTCCATTGTTTCTCACGGTGTGGCCACACAAGATGAAATAATTATCAGTATGAATTACTTATCTCAGGTGGGAGATGACATTGAAAATGACACCCCACAACATTCACTTCTATTGGATTTGGCACAAGAAAACCAGACCAGGGAGAGAATACCTCAATGGGACTTGGCACAAGAGAGCCCAGCCATGGAGGACAAACAAGACACGGAGGAGAATTCTTACGATGTCAGTATCTTGGAGTCTTTCGAAAAGGACACTCAAGATACACAAAGCATTCATGTAGGTTATACCACGGACTCTGATTCAGGGACGATAAACATGTCTGCTAACAACAAAGAAGAAAATACTTCTTTGGACAGGATGAAGGTAATGCCTATCATCAACACAGCTGAAGCTAACAGGGGATCACAAATGATGGACTCTGCAGCGGAACAAAACCGGAGCGGTTGGTATACTCAACACTCAGGACCTTGTTTACCTTTCACTTCAACCAATGTTGGATGGGGAGAACAGCTGTTTATGTATACTTCTACAAGGAGTGAGACAAATTCACAGTTCTTGGGGAACAACATGATTTCTCAAAGCTGGGCAACTTCTACTAGCCTATACTTTCAAACACAGATTCAAAATGGAACTCTGTTGAAGAGGAACGCACCTGGATAAATAATTATCGAAGGAAGAAAACTCTTAAATCAAGAGGTAGTAAACTGACATCCTACCAAGAAAGAGGCAAGTACGAGTTGAATGCACATCATAAAATTATGATGTTTAGCAAATTTCCTGCCAAAAGGAGGAGATTAAAGGATTTTATTATGATCTTTGGCCGACGGAGGAAAAGAAAATGGAGCAACAGTACTGCGACCAATTCTTTTAAGAAAACACTGATGGCACTTCCTCTGCTTATAGGACAAGGGCCAGAAATTGAGTGGACAATAGCAGTCTCTCTGCGGCGCAGGAGAATCTTGTTATACATTTTGCAATTTCCCGGCTGGGAAAAAGTAAAACCTCCAGAGGACAGGAAATTACCGAGCAATAGCCCGGAAATCCGACACAACACCAGGAGCAAAGATTTGCACGATTTATCCTGGGAGAATGGACATGGGATATTTCTCTTGACTCATAGAACATCCCACTGCCACAAAGAATATTGGGAACCCAGACTTGGAGGCAGTTGGAGAACGGAGAGAACTTAGATACATTCTTGAATGCTGCCGAGGCTCTGTTATAGGCTTCATTAATGAACCTACTTAAATTGGAGAGCTATGTGGCGGGACAGCCCCGGCAGCATCATAATTACACAAGTTTTCAAGGAATTACAGTGCCCACAATATTTTTCTATCATTCTCTAAAAGCATAAACGTCCACCAGAAAATGATAGAAATGCAATAAACTTGAAAACAAGAGGAAAATACATTTTGACCACGCACGCCCCATCATTTCTGTAATGCTAGGTCTGAGAAAGCTTTGATGTCCAGATCAAAGTTAAAACCCAGACACCACGGCACCAGTCGGGGCGGGCGCTATCAAAGGTTGAAAACTCATTGTTTTCAGTACCAGGGGAGAGAAAGACCGAAAAGTGTGAAATCTGGGCTGGAGATGAATTGATACATGGACATGCTACTCAGGGGAAAACCCCGTGTGATCCAAAGACGGCAATTTAATGCAGGCCTAACACCTATCTAAAAGTCCAGACTTTGGGGAGCCGGGACGTCTGTGATTGCCACCACAAAGGAGCAATTAGGACCAGATGCTTAACACCTCTCCGCAATACTACGCAATACTACGGGGCAAAGTAGAAACACATGGCTGACACATTCCTGCCAGCAACCGGGAAGGCTGGTGTTACCAGCCTATTGGAATGTAATGACGCAACTGCATTGCCGCCAAAGCAGGTTTCATTGTTTCAGGCGTGGGGGGCATCGGTCAATTTGATTGACAGATGAAACTACCCTTCACAGGAAAGGAGGAGGGGTGAAAAGAATTTGGCACTTAATCCATCTAGGTAAATCATCTTACATGGAAAAATAGGCGGAGTTAATGAAAAGGGGAATATTAATTAGCCAACCTGGAAACTAGCCAGGAATTGAATAGAATAAAACTACGAGCAGTGGCCAGCAAGACTTCAGACGCATTCACAATAGTGTACCAGGGAAGCCGGAATTTTAATTTCTGGTGAGAGATTACCCTCTCGTTTTGTTACTTCGATACAATGTCGTATGACAGGATTTCCTAGCTATAACCCAGGTAATACCATTACTCTGATTAGTTTGTCTGCTAGTCTGAAGGCTTGTGTAGTTTCTTGTTCTGCATATTCTCCAAAACTTTACACTTGTGGATTTTCTTTGTACTTAATGTTTCAGTTTCTAGATTTACTATTACACTGTGAACTTTATTTTCTTCTTTCATTCACCACTTGGTTGTCTGATTTGTTGTATGTGATAATTTGGAGAAATCCATTATCCAAGCTACATGAGCGTGTGGCTTATGCATGTACAGGAGATACATTTAGATTCATCCTGTATGATGTTAAACATTGGGGAGACTGACTACTTAGGAGAAATTCCTGAGAGCTACCAGTCTCTTGATAGCGTCCAATTAACATTGATTATTTGGACCAACACTTTGAGTGCCTACCAAGATTATGGTGAAACCACTTGGTTTGAGGAATGGCACCAGTTCACCTTGTCTGCATGATGTCTGCATGAGGACAGACATGACTTAGGACATTCAATATCCCAGACAGATTCAGGGAAGGCATTTAATGTTCGACAGGACTGTGCGACCAGCCCTTCCAACAAGACAGTATGAATGAATCAGAAAGGGAAAGAGTAAGTGAGGTGAACTTATATGGGAAACACTCCATTACACAAATGTATATGAATATGTATGTTTTGAGCTATAGATGTTCTAAATAGTTTTATTAATATATACATATATATTTATTTATTTAGAACTGATATATGTTTATGTAACATGCCATCATATATATCATCATACCATCATATATTATGACTTGAATGTATGTTTATATGAATGTATAGACATATGTGTTTGAGATGTGTAGACGTAGATACTACCCATCTCTGTTCGTTTCATTCCAGATCTCTTAGGAGCAATGGACAGTCAACAACCCATATCCGGAAGTGACTTAGCCTTGTGAAGGGACCACTTTGGACTCCTTCAATCTGACAGTGAACTGCGTCTCACTGGGGGAAGCATGACCTATGTGCTTCTGAGCTTTTCAGCCAGATGAGTTACGTATACCATAATATAATCATCATCATCATATGATCATCAATAGCAATAATAAACACAGTTGTTGTATTTTAAACTCAGTTGTCTGTATAATTCTAAATGTTTATAAATGTTTGTGTAGCGTAATCAAGTACACACATTATATCATTTAGTGGGGGTTCGCACATATTGTCCAGAAGTGGGAATCTATGTCCGGGAGGTATCTTGCCTATGCAGTCATAAGTAACCAGATTACGTTGCATGTCTTAACTCCTCCTTTCTCACTTCTGGTGATACCAAGTACAGCCACATATATATATATAGATATATTCTATCTTCAACGAGCCACTTCTTGGCTGTTTTCTTGAGTATCAGGGACAGTGTCTTAAATCAGCATAACAGACATTTGTTCCACGTCTTCTCTCTGGGGTCTGGGGTGTTAAGTAGTCCCTTCTGACAGAGTTAGGGGATCTTAAACTGCATCCAGAACTAAACACCAGTAGAAGAAAATGATTTTGGCTGAGTGGTTGCCCATCTGGGATCTAACCCCAGCCAGTTGGTGACAGTATATTTGCATAAATAATACTTTCTCACTAGTTCATGTTTTCATAGTAAATTTGGTATCATGGATGGGAATAACATTTTGACGCTCATTCCTTCATATCTAATCATAACTGAAAATCCCACCACATATCAACACACAGATTACACAATCCTACACAAAAACTTTGTTTTGGTGCCAAACATTTTATACCTGATTGTGTATAAATGAGGCCTGTTAAATCCAAATATCACACTAATTTGTCTGCAGCAGTTCCAGTTTTTGAGATAACGTTTTTTGTTTTTAAATTAATTAATATTATTACATTATTTTATGTATAATACTCTGGAAAAAAAATATTTCTATCTAGTCCCTTACAACATTTCAACATTTGGAATTTCAATGGTTTGGAGAGGGGCATAAGAGTCACAATAATGTCTGCTATTTCTGTGTCGACAGTATTAAGAAAATTAATGCGGAAAAATGGAAATATCCATATTTAGATTCTGCAAAAAGCGATCAAAGAGATAGCACAATCGATCAAAGGATATTGGACTGTATCAGAGTGTTACGGGTGAAACTGAGTGGAAGATCTTTTGATGTTAACGTCACACAAGTTTATGCACCAACAGCAGACAGTAGTGATGACAGCATTGATGAATTTTATAATGATTTAGAAAAAAGCCTTCAAGAAATGCAAGTATTCTGAAGTAAATATCATAATGGGTGACTTGATTTCCAAAGTTGGAAATCAACAGGACGCAAAGAGTTAGGAAGAAAATACAACCCGAGATAGGAGAAGAACAATGTGGATTTGTAGAAGGCAAGGTACAGTAAATGCGGGTATATACTTAGAACAGTAATTGAACTTTCTATAGAAGTAAACAAAGATCCAGACCTTTGCTTTATTGACTATTGGCTTTCGATAAAATGAGACATGTCGACATGATAAGGAAGCTTTAAGATCTACAAATTGATGGAAAAAACCATAGACTTGTAAAAAACATATATTGGAAACAACAAGCTGCCATCAGAATTGATAATGAAGTAGGTCAACATCAGCATATTAAAAGAGGTGTGAGACAGGGATGTGTAATGTAACCAGATCTTTTTTTCCCTGGACAGTGAAAATATTTTCAGAAATATAGAAGATATGGAAGACTCAACATTGGGGGACGACACGTCAATAACATTAGATATGCAGATGATACAGTCTTGATTGTAGACAATGAACAGGACATGCAACATTTAGTAGATGCGGTTGTTACACACAGTGAACAACTAGGATTAGAATTGAATAGTAAGAAAACACAGATTATGGTATTCACTGGGAAGAAGGAAATACCACAATGTTATATACGAGTAAATGGGCATATTATTAAGCAAGTGAATCGATACAGTTATCTCGGCACAGTCATAACATCTTATAGGAGATGCCTTGAAGAGATTAGAACAAGAATTGCCATTGCGAAGGTAGCCTTTTGCAAGATGAAAAACATACTTACCAATAAAAAGATATCAATTGAAACTAGAAAAAGAGTGTTGAAATGCTACATAGAATCTATACTTTTGTATGGATGTGAAGCGCGGACAATGTGCAGAAAAGCTGAAAAACATCTGATGGCCGTGGAAATGTGGTTTCTAAGGAAAATGCAAAGAATACCATCGACAGACAGAAAAACCAATTAATAAGTCCTTCAAGAAGCAAATGAAGATCGTAAACTGATTAGAACATTAGATGTAGACAGTCACCATATTTTGGGCATGTTATGAGAAGAAATGACTTGGAGAACTTGGTGACAACTGGCAAGATCGAAATGAAGATATCAAGTGGAAGACCGAGAAGTAAATACCTGGATGGCTTGGCCACGTGGCATGATCGAGACAGGAACACGGAGCTGATCCACGATTCTGGTGATCGAGTGAGATAGCAGAACATGATCGCCCACGCTTATCGGCATGGCACATGATGGATGGATTGATCAACGATCACTAATCTCTCTGTTGGTTGCAACAACAAAAAAATTTGTTGTGTATCCCTTACGGGACGTTGCAGTCAACACCAGCATTTTTCAGCTGCTGTTGATGTACTAGGCAAGTGGTTACAAAATTCAATCACTTAATCAATCAATTTCCGTCTCCACAACACAGGTTGGCTGAAATGGATCTCCAACACGGGGGTACACAAATACAACACACAAACATACAACACACAAACATACCATGTTCTATGAAGACTTGGACGGACCCGGTCACGGTGTAGAACGACGGATGGCAGCTACAATACCCATGGTCTAAAGCTACAGCTCTTATACGTTTCCCATGACCACGTCCTCATCAGAAAATCTATTCATGTTGGTTAGAAGCTGTCACCTGCAATAAAAAAATAGGTAGCTGCCATCCATCGCTAAATTAATTCAACCGTTAAAGTCACCGGTATTGCTGGACGTGATTTACATTTCATCGCTGATGATAATCATGGACCTATTAATACACAAAAATCATGCAGGCACAAGATGCTAAAATGTGCCTGCGTGTATAAGTTGTAACTTGCTAATTTTTGGCTGCACGTGTTGGTTCAATGTCCGTCTCTACCGTGGGGGAATATTCACTCCCTATTGTGACGTATACTTCAGCTACCATCATCAGCATCATCATGAAGTATGTCAGCCCTAGAGTTGTTCGAGAAACGTCTTGTTCATAACTGTCCACAATTGTCTATCTTGTGTCGCTCTCTTCACTTCAGTGTAGTATCCATGTTTATGGAATCGATCATCGTCATCATCATCATAAGCAGAACAGAAAAGCTACACCTGTCAGGATCCGCCATCCAAATCAATCAGCAGAGTTTTGGATGGAATCTGTGTTCTGGTACCGATTATGTCGTGTACCCAGTTCAGTAATGTAGATCCATATCAGCTACTGCAGCTAGGATGCAAAGTGCTAGCTCTTCATATATACAAGGTACAGAGCTGACTGAGAATGGTTAAAGCATGCTTCAGTTGTAACAGCAAAGAAAATGATCGTCTGTTGGAACTTTCCTCCACGGAATTTTTTTAGTTCTATCTGTCCCAATCCACAATTTATTCAGTTGTTTTCGACTGTGAAGAGCAATTGATATTCGTCGTTTAATTTCTTTCATTGTGTCAAGATTGTTGGTAATCAATGACCCAAGATATTCGAAATTGTCCACCACCTTCAATATTTCCTCACTAACATATATTTCTTTCTCCATAGTAGATTTATCTGTATGCATTATCTTTGTTTTTGTATGTAAAGATATAAGTTGTGATTTTCACTATTCAATTGGGTTGCGGTTTTATGCGGTCTCCCTCGTCTAGGAGTAAACGTCATTCTCCGTAATCCCGTGTATTCCCGTAAGTAACGTAAACTGCGCGAGAATCAGTAGCGGTTCACTCCGCGTTGGTAACTTACGGGGTATGTGAACCGGTCGTTCAGAAAGCAATGGCAAACTATGAGAGTAATCTTGCCTAGTACATCAACAGCAGCTGAAAAATGCTGGTGTTGACTGCAATGTCCTGTAAAGGATATGGGAGAAAAAAAAAAATCGGTGCCTTAGCAAGCGACGAGTGCAAGTGTGGAACCCTCTTCCGTACTCGCTGGGCCTAGTATAGAAACAATTAACTGTAATTGTAAGGCACTGAACGAAGCTTGAGGCTTGTGTGTCTGTGCCTAGTATAGAAACAGTTAACTGTAATTGTAAGGCACTGAACGTAGTGTGAGGATTGTGTGTCTGTGCCTAGTATACAAATAATTAACTGTAATTGTAAGCCACTGAACGAAACTTGAGGCTTGTGTGTCTGTGACTTGTATAGAAACAATTAACTGTAATTGTAAGCCACTGAACTGGGTGGGTGGGTAGAGGATGTGTGGGTTGGGAATGGGTGTGTGGGTTAGGATGTGTATGTGGGTCGACGCGGGATGTGTGGAGTGGTGGGGGATGTTTGTGTGTGTGGTGAGTGTGTGTGGGTTGGGGAACCGGTGAGGGCAGTGTGTGTGGGTTGGGGGATGTATTGGACGGGATGGGTCGGTTGGTGGGTGTGTGTGTGTCTGTCTGTAGGTGGAGGTGTGTGTGTGTGTGGGTGGGGTGATGTGTTGGTGGGATGATGTGTGGGTAGGTGGGAGATGTGCCTAATAACATAGCAATTTGCATTGTTTATGTTTTCAAAATTCATTTCACAATGTTTTTTATTTTCCTTCCTATGTGAATGTATAATGCACTTGAAGAACGAAAAATGAGTGGAAGCGCCGAATGAAAGACGGGCTTGCGTGCCCAATTTTTTGACCCTTTTAACATAAACTTGATTTGATTTGACTTGATTTGAAAGAGGTAGGTTGTCTGATCTTCCATAGAATAAAGGCTTAAAAGTCGCTTAAATGTCGACCGGGTCGAATTCATTGCACATGGTTTTATCCCATGTGACTCGGTCTCTTTCCTCAGCGCCGAAAGCGTCGCATAAAACACGAACTCCGTAGCTCTAGCGCTGACCCACAGGAGTCTCCGAAAAATTTCACTCGTGAACCGAAAGACGTGGCCTGGAATCGAACCCACAACCTTCGGAGCCCTAGTCAAACGGCTTGACCACTTCGCCACAGACTCCCAAGAGTAGAATAGCACTGCCTAAAACCAGCCTGCTGTGGCACAAGGATGTTTTCATTTTCAATGTACCACTGCAGTCTGTGATTATTGCTCTCAATTGTTTTGCAGAGACAGCTGGTGAGGCTAATTGGTCTGTAGCTGGAGGCAATGGAACTATCTTTCCCTGATTTTAGGAGGGGTATCATGATTGCTTCTCTCCAGGCTTGTGGAACGCTGCCTAAGGTCCATCTGTGATTGAAGATCTGCAACAGTGTTGCTTTGGCCTCTCTTCCTGGGTTCTTGATCATTTTATTGGAGATACCATCGGTTAATGGTGACTTTCTCATTTTTAGTTTTGATATGGCTAGCTCCAGTTCGATGATTGTCATAGGTGCCTCCAGAACCTAATGAACTATTTAGTTCTGCCATTTATGTTTCAGTTTCTCTCAAATCTTTTGTTGTTTCTATGGACTAATTTTGATAGTGTTATCTTGTGCGAATGAGTCCGCTTGCTTTCCTGTTAAGATGTTTCCGCCTTTAAGAGTGCAATTTTTGAGTTTTTCCTTGTGTCCTCATTATTAAGTTGTTTTATTAGTTTCCACAACTTCCGTGTGTCTCTATCTGTTTTCTCCGGCTAGCTTTTCCGTCTAGCCTGCAGTTTGGCCCTTTGAAATGTGGCTTTTGTGTGCTGGTATTTAGTATGATGCTCTTGGCTGGGTTTGGCCTCTGCTAGCTTTCTACACACTTCAACATCATTATGCAACTGTTCCAGTTCACTACTCCAGTAGGGTTTATCATGTTTAATGGCTCCTCTTGGTACTGTTTCTCTTGCTGCCTGTAGTATGCATTTCCCAAACTGTTCAACTACTTTATTTATGTCTTTATCGGTGTTCAGGTTTCTAACCAGTATGCTGGTGCGATGCTTGTACATTGTCCAGTCTGCTTTCTTGTAGTTCCACACCGAGAGGGTGCTGCTTTCACTTACAAGCTCATTTTCTACAGTTAGAAAGACTGGCAGATGGTCACTGCCACCAAGTTGTTTCCCAACAATCTGTGTAATGTTCCACTCCAGGTCAAGTGTAGTTGTGGTGTGCGTGATCTAGAGTAGAAAGTATGTGGGTCAGACAGCTGGTTAATCAATGTGAATTTATTCTCATGCTGCCATTCTTCCAGTATCTCTTCTCTCTGGTCCATGTGATCATAGCCCCAGCTCTGCGAGTGGCTGTTGAAATCGCTACATACATTCACTTCTTCTTTCTTTGAATGGTAGTGTGCCCAGAGCTTGTGGGCGGTAACTTAGACAGAGTAATTGGTCAGATGTAGGTCTTTATTGCCTGTCTTAAGGTTAAGTGTCTGATACTCAGCCCCTTCCATGCAAACGTCAGTTTGGGAAGCAGTGATGTTATTTTTTACAAAGTCAGTATCCCACCCTTTCACTTGCCCTTTTGGTCACATCGGCAGCACTGGTAGCTTCTGATTTTGAAGGCTATATTTTCGTTGATGTGAGATTCTTTCAAGCAACATACGCTTACTTTTTCTTGGTCCAAGATGTTTTCTAGGTCTATTATTTTTTTTTTCTTTTTCATTTTTGTTGCTCAGCATTCCAGTGATTATTTTTAGTCTTTATTTGATATGGTCAGACGCTCTATTCTCAGGTCCTCTGGCTCGACAGGACATATGAGAAGGACATCCACTAATTGTGTTGGACACTTTCGAGGCATAGGGCCCGACATTGCACCTGCCTGGGGGTCCAAGGCCAAGCGAGCACCATAACATTTAGCAGTAGTCGACATATTTCACGGTGTAATTGCCCGGCATTCTGTTTCTCTTGTGTAGTATAAAAATTGTTTAGTATATCCTTGTCTAGCATAATCTTGTGTAGTTTAAAGTCGTGTAGTATAATTTTTGTAGTATAATCTTGTGTAGTATAATCTTGTGTAGTATAATCTTGTGTAGTATAATCTTGTGTAGTATAATCTTGTGTAGTATAATCGTATTTAGTATGATCTAGTGTAGTATACCCTTGTGTAGTATATCCTTGTGTAGTATATCCTTGTGTAGTATATCCTTGTGTAGTATATCCTTGTGTAGTATACCCTTGTGTATTATTCCTGTGGGTAGTATATCCAAGCTAGAATCTATCTACAGTGTGGTTGTAAAGTCTCACTACACTTTGTATGTAGAACAAATGTTTTCTTCAGTTGATAACACTATTCTGTTTGGATTGCAAAGAATTACTCCAGCAGACGACAGGCATTCTATGCATACTGCTTCGTGATGGACTGTGAAGAAAGTTTTTTTTTATGACATCATGTACTTCATGTTTCAGATTTGTTCTAAATACAAATTGTAGTGAAACTTTACAAACACCTGGTATTTGATTATTGTTCTGGCCTCAGCTCTATAGCTAAAGTTGTTTCGGCTAAAGGCAAGAGGCAGTAATTAACCGGGCTGTATATTCACAACATTCCTGAATCATTGTGTTTGTTTTCTCTCTATATATTCAATGCAGGATGGATACCTATATTGCCGATATGATCATTTCTAATTGCGCGAAGCCTCGAGTGAAGTTGGCGGTTTTTCTCAATCACTTCGTGCAAGATGTAATGAGTTTGTTCCCTTGTAATTTACACAGAAACATTTAGAAAAATGAGGCTACTATCATAAAAGAAGTTTGAGAACAAACGAATCGAGCTGAGAATGTATTATACTTGACAACAACAAGAAAGACACAGACAACAGTTATATGACACAGTGATTGTTGTCGGTGGGGAGAGCAAGTTGACAGTGAATATTATCAGCACTTTGGATGGTTAGACACAGGCATTGTGAAATATTATCAGCACATTGGATGGTTGGACACAGACATTGTGAAATATTATCAGCACTTTGGATGGATAGACACAGACATTGTGCAATATTATCAGCACTTTGGATGGTTAGACACAGGCATTGGGAAATATTATCAGCACTTTGGATGGTTAGACACAGACATTGTGAAATATTATCAGCACTTTGGATGGTTTGACACAGACATTGTGAAATATTATCAGCACTTTGGATGGGTAGACACAGACATTGTGAAATATTATCAGCACTTTGGATGGTTAGACACAGACATTGTGAAATATTATCAGCACTTTGGATGGTTAGACACAGACATTGTGAAATATTATCAGCACTTTGGATGGTTAGACACAGACATTGTGAAATATTATCAGCACTTTGGATGGTTAGACACAGACATTGTGAAATATTATCAGCACTTTGGATGGTTAGACACAGACATTGTGAAATATTATCAGCACTTTGGATGGTTAGACACAGACATTGTGAAATATTATCAGCACTTTGGATGGTTGGACACAGGCATTGTGAAAGAATTCGGTGATGACCGTGCTCCGTACGGTAAAGTAAAATTATAGACAAATTTCACCCAGCTGCATACAGTAATATAAAGACAACTGTGACTAATACACAAAATAGAGCACAAACCCATGTTGATTTTTTTAATGTTTATTGTTGTTGTAACTCAGATCATACACCGTATCAAACAAAACATTATGTTTAACAATGTAGCACCATAACGTGTTTCAATATAGTAAACAAACAAACATGTATTATTTACAGAATGTTACTCAGAGAAATGAGCAGACTGACAGGCTTGCAGGTACGTCTATTGAGGAGGACAGACGAGCCATGGACTTGTCTGATATACTGAATGCTGACCTATACTGAATGCTCTACGAGAAGTAAGTCGGTTGTGAGAACCAAGTGATGACTGTGAACCTACAACAATGGTCAGACTGCGAGAACAGCAAGTTACAAGAGGTGTGGCCAGAGAAGAACACTGCAGGAAGCCAAAGAAGATTGATAAACCAACACAGAACTGGTGTTGTTACTGCTACATGCTGCGGGATTTACTGAAGACTGGATCCGAACACTTATAGACTAAATAGTTAGATGAGCAATGAGGCTGATCTGTTGACTAACTAACTAACTCAGAGAAAGAAACATGACATTGAAAACAACAGACATCCCTCAGGAGACAGACCAAAGTGTAAGTCCACGACTACTTGACCTGGTTTTAACAATATGCATTGTCCATCGGAGCATTGGGTTGGAGTCTGTTGACAACGAAATATCTGAAATTCATGGCGAAGACATGACCAGCCCAACCCCAGCCAGTCCGTGTGTGCTGTACTAAACCATGGCGGAGACATGACCAGCCAAACCCCAGCCAGTCCGTGTGTGCTGTGCTAAACCATGACCTGGGTACATTCTAAAATCCTTGTCCGCGGTTGTGAACCTCCAGTACCGGTCTTACACGCAACTAGTTTCTGGACAAGGAGAGGGGAGGGAGGTCACTACAACCCAAGCCCCAGGAAATTACACACTGGTACCGGGCTGGGAGAAATGTCTACACCAAACTCACTCTGATAGACGAACGTCCCTTTCAGGCTTAGATCACGTGAACACCAGTGCCTGGGGACCTCAGATAAACCTCAGCTTGCCAGAGCTTTCACAAACAACCTTAATCAATAAACATTTGAACACTATTAGATAATCATTATTTACATTTTTAAAAACAAAAATACAATTGCCAACTACCACTGCCATTTACTGCTAGTACAGTACCTTGCGGTTTATGGCGTGGGGGTCTTTGAGCCTGAGGAATTAAGGCCGCCTGGCTAATGCAGTCGCCACGAACTGCGCAGGTTAGGATTTTCTTTTTGCCTCCGACAGAACAAAATCCCACACCTTACCGAGGACTCGAACCCGGGTCTCCTGAAGGAGAATCCGGCGTTCTAGCGACTCGGCCATCCGCTCCTCAATACAAATACAACATGGTCACTTTAAGAAACATGTTCAAGAAAAAGCTATAATTCCCCCCCCCCCCCCCCCCCCCCAAAAAAAAAAAAAAAAAATAAAAATTTAAAAACAATAAAAATATAAAATACAACAAAACAACGGAAGATAAGCATCAGCTACCATTGAGTTATTCGCCGTTGTTGTAAAATGCAGGTTTTGCTAGCGTCTAGAATAAAGGCAGCTTAATAAAGGTTAGTTGCATGGTCTTTAAAGGACGTTTTAGTCAACCCCAGCATGTATTGGTTATTTGTAATATACTAGGCAATGTTAGTCCAATGGCTTGCTATTGCTTTCCAAATTGTTAATGCGTCGTACCATCACAATCAATGCAAAACGGTCGTTGCTGCTGATTTCACACTCTCAACATGATTTTTGCAGGGAATTCTGAAACTGTCTTCTAAGCCACAGCACTTGTCTTGCAAATTAATGACTCCTTTCAATTCATATACAGGTATAAGACAAAAGATTATATAGTTTCCCACAGAATATGGATACTGGGTAAATAACATAGATCCAGCGTTAATCAGAAATTATCTAAAACCTCATGAGGAAACATGACCAACGCAGTCATAATCTCAGCTGTGTGCTATTAAACTCCACGAATACTTTACCTGGTTTTATCAAAATACATCTGCTAGGTCTTCCTCGAAGAACAGTCTCTAAACTAACTTCACATAGTATTTCTGTAATGGACTGGAAGAACAGTCTCTAAACTAACTTCACATAGTATTTCTATAATGGACTGGAAAAAAAGTCTCTAAACTAACTTCACATAGTATTTCTATAATGGACTGGGAAAAAAAGTCTCTAAACTAATTTCACATATTATTTATGTAATGGACTAGAAGAAAAGTCCCTAAACTAACGTCGCATAGTATTTCTGTACTGGACTGGAAGAAATGTCTCTGAACTAATTTCACATAGTAGTTCTGTAGTGGACTGGAAGAAAAGTCTCTGAACTAACTTCATGAAGTATTTCTGTACTGGACTAGAAGAAAAGTCTCTAAACTTACTTCACATAGTATTTCTGTACTGGACTAAAAGAAAAGTCTCTAAACTAACTTCACATAGTAGTTCTGTAGTGGACTGGAAGAAAAGTCTCTAAACTAACTTCATAAAGTATTTCTGTACTGGACTAGAAGAAAAGTCTCTAAACTTACTTCACATAGTATTTCTGTACTGGACTAAAAGAAAAGTTTCTAAACTAACTTCACATAGTATTTCTGTACTGGCTGGAAGAAAAGTCTCTAAATTAACTTCACATAGTATTTCTCTACTGGACTGGAAAAAAAAGTCTCTAAACTAACCTCACAAAGTATTTCTCTACTGGACTGGAAGAAAAGTCTCTAAACTAACGTCATGTAGTATTTCTGTACTGGACTGGAAGAAAAGTCTCTGAACTAACTTCACATAGTATTTCTGTACCGGACTGGAAGAAAAGTCTCTGAACTAACTTCACATAGTATTTCTGCACCGGACTGGAAGAAAAGTCTCTAAACTAATTTCACATAGTATTCCTGTACTGGACTGGAAGAAAAGTATCTAAACTAACAACACATATTATTTCTGTACTGGACTGGAAGTAAAGTCTCTAAACTAACTTCACAAAGTATTTCTGTACTGGACGGGAAGAAAAGTCTCTAAACTAGCTTCACATAGTATTTCTGTACTGGACTGGAAGAAAAGTCTCTAAACTAACTTCACTTCCACAGATTCAAGCCTATACCACGTGACCACCAATACGTAGACTACACAAGTTAAAAGTTTCTAATTAAAATTGTGTGCCACAGAATTCACAAACAAACAAAGCTAAAACCACTGTACACTTGACAACCAGAATGTTCTAGACAATCCTAGTTACTATCAATAACTCGTCTGTGAATGCTGTTTCTTCTCAGCCTGCTCAAAAATCCTGCCATTGTTAGTCTCCCTGCAGGCCTTCGGTCAAGGAGTTTCAATAGCAACTCTCTGAGGATTGAGAAAGATCAAATACACATAAATACATCTCTGCGAGAATCGACAAAGATCAAATCAATATATTTACATGTCTGAGGATTGAACAAGAATAAACAAATGCATTTACTTTTCTTTACTTCTCTTTGAAAAGTGAGACAGGTCAAATAAAAGAAACCATGAATATTACCACAAACAGAGTAAAACACGCAGTGTAATATATAGTGTGCAATTTACAAGATATAATTTTCATGTACCATGCCAAGCAATACCAGTGACCATATTCCTCCCCAAACATCCGCCCCCTGTGTGTTTTATGTCCAGAAAAAAGATCTAAAGTAACCCTTGGTCACTTGAGATACTCAGTTTGTGTTGTTGGCACCTTCATCATAAAAGACACAAAGGGACTTCAAAGTGGTTGAATGCAAGAGGCTGGACGTTATTAGACTGAGTTCCTTCCCTTAGCCCCATTCTTCTTTCCGAGGCGCAGTCTCCAAAGAAGGAGCGGAAGGAGAAGTAGGAAGAAAAATATGAAAGAAGGAGAAGAAGTGAAAGATATTGATGATTACCACAAGATCTAACAGTTGTTTCAGACACTTTGTATTTTTAATTGAGTATAGACTATCGTCTGCATTATGAAGATTGTTTATATTATAACCCCAAACTAATATTCGTGGTCTATCTTTGATCTTTCTTTGTTATTTGGTTATATAGAGGCTATAAATAGATGCCCGGTGGCGAAATACATCCCCCATTTACTTCTCGCTTTATCTTGCCGCCAGGTTTCCTATTTTTTTTTTTTTCAAATGTAGCCTGTACAGTGGAATTTAAATTTATACTATATGCTCAATCGTCCTCTTAATTTTCACCCTTGTCTGATAAGGCTAGGCATTCAACCTGCTACCCAACGATTAGGAGGATCTTAATATCACCAGATTCCATATTTGTACACATTTACAAAGCTGATTTGAACCCGGTGTACTTCAGTTAGAGGCGTACGCCTTATCCAAGCTACTCACTATTCTCCCATGAGACTGTTTATCTCCCTTAGTTCCAAGTAGGACATGTGTGATTGTCTCTCATCCTTGAAATCCAGGCATGGAGTAATATGTTCTCAAACTGTTTACATTTGGTCATAAATACTAAAGATCTGGCAACCATATATTCCACTCCCATTCTAGAACTCGTGATATATCTTGGTGGTTACTTTCTACTCAGCCATCTGATGCTAACAACTTCTATGGCTAAAATAGTTAATAATAGTGCAGAAGCAATCAACATAAACTCTTAACAAACATTAAACACAATCAAAACAATGTTTTCCCGTAGTGAATTTGAATAACGAAGACACAAACCATAGAATGTACGATTTATTGCCTGGAATATTTAGCTGCATCTCGTCAGGTACATACTGTAGATGTCACACAACGTAGAGTAAACTAGATACATCGTTCAAGCTGAAATATACACATGTTCGCATAATAAAATCAATTGTTTACTATGGCCATGTTAAACTGACTACCATTAAAATTACACATGTTCGCATAATAAAATCAATTGTTTACCATGGCCATGTTAAACTGACTACCATTAAAATTACCATGGTAAACAATTGATATTACTGTACGTACATGTGTATATTTCAGATTGAACGATGTATCTAGTTATTTTACTCTACGTTGTGTGACTCTGCATTATGTACCTAACGAGATTCAGCGAAATATACCAGGCAATAAATCGTACATTCTATGGTTTGAGTCTTCGTTATTCAAATTAAACAAATTGTAAACTGGGATTCAATCATGCACCGTTTTTTGTTTGGTCGACATCTAATGTTTGTTTGGCAATGAAACTGTTACTGTGAGTGTACGTGAGTAAGTTGTCTGTGTATATTAATGTATTGTCTGTTTATATTAATGTATTGTCTGTGTATATTAATGTATTGTATGTGTATATTAATGTATTGTCTGTGTATATTAATGTATTGTCTGTGTATATTAATGCATTGAATAAGTATATTAATGTATTGTCTGTGTGTATTAATGTATTGTCTGTGTATATTGATGTATTGTCTGTGTATATTAATGTATTGTCTGTGTATATTAATGTATTGTCTGTGTATATTAATGTATTGTCTGTGTATATTGATGTACTGTCTGTGTATATAGATGCATTGTCTGTGTATATTAATATGTTGTCTGTGTATATTAATGTATTGTCTGTGTATATTGATGCATTGTCTATGTATATTAATGTATTGTTTGCGTGTCTCTGTCGTGTGCTTGCTCCGTGGCGAATGAGTTACGAACGCAGTTCATAATACCGCATACCTGCATTCGAAACATAACTGCGGGAGTATTGGCGTCAGACCGCCTTGCGTTGGTTTTTTATTTTTTTATTTTAACGAAATTGTAAGAGTGCCGGCCGTTCAGAAAGAAATAGCAAACTACTGAACGTAAACTTGCCAAGAGATCACAACAGCAAAATAATGCTGAAGTTAACTGCGACGTCTTGTAAGTTATATGCAACTAACTGTTTAAACTAACTTAGTCCTGTATGTGTGGTTATGTCAATGTTTGTGTGTGTTCGTGATGACAAAGAAAATCAGCAATACCTGGTATGTTCAGGAAGATCCCGTCGTTTCCTCGCTTCGTAGTAGTAGTCGATACCGTGGTCGGGGTCTGTTTCCAGTACCAAGGCCCACATGACAACTCCAAGAGAGAAGACGTCCATCTGCATGTGAACAAAATAACTATCATGAATACAACTGTTTTCATGTGACCTCGATGATACACAAGATTTATCATAGGAATATTAAAGGATATGCAACAAACAAGCCATTAGAAGTGGAACTCTTCCCTGGCTGTTGAAGATGAAAACGTAGCGCATATCGGAATACCCTGAGTGCTGTGATGCTTCTTTGTGATTCAGCTCAACACAGGATATGACACTTCACTTCAAATGGCTTGTAGTTCTGTCCATGTACATTGCAGACCTAATAGGGCGAACACCTCATCGGCACTGAATCTGTTAAAATGCACACATTGCAAATACACGACTAAAATAAGATGCTGGACAATGTCACGTCATGGCATGGAGGAGCATCAGTATCACATATAATTGGCAACACAAGAAACAGATGGTTGTAAACAGATGTGATTACTAACGCCACACGGCATGGACTATCAGAATATTGTGCTTTATGTGGCTAGTTAGTGTTCGGTGATGTATTCCTGCTGCCTTGATAATCAAAGGTAACAATTTGTCTGACGTGTGTATGGCTTACAGATTGCTTTATCTTGTAACGGAAATATTAGAAGGTGGGAACTCAACAGTTATGGTATTCTGTAACAAGGTACATTTAAAAAAAGATAATTTTATTGAGTGTTAAAATTGTTGCAATGTGTATTGTTCGTGTTTTTACAGAGCGTTGCATGTGGACGTGTAGGTGACATATGCGCGAATTTACAACATTTTATTCATTGAAGTATTTTTACATTGAAATGGTTGTAAGGAAACATTGTAAACAAAAAACAAGATGATAGTACACCGTTGTTATGTCCCCTGCCACCCTCTCACCAACCGTCTCCAAAACCCCCAATACCATCACCACCACTCGGTAATGATGACAATGGCAGTAAACTTTTTGGTACCAACCGGCAAGGCCGGCAGTAGCAACAACAACCACAATATCAAAATGTTGGGAAATGGGGGGGGGGATGAAGGAGTATACTAGTAATAATTGTTGGTAGTGATAATATTTACAATGCAGAGAGGGTAGTGATTGCATTTGTATTATTCGTGTTGTTACATGCGTCCTGTGCGTTCATTTATAGAGGCACACTTCAGGCCCCTGTCAAATATTAATATAATGAGATCCAAACCTAATTTATAAAACACTAAATAAAATTTGACACATTGTGTGCCCATGTACACAGACGTTGGTGTAGGATATTATGTGTCAAAGAGAATCACATGTCGTTTATTTCACACATTTAAACAATTTCTAAATGTCTGTTGTCTTCTAGTAGCGGATATTTACCTTTAACTAACAGATCCCAAGCTGATTATATAGGTATAAAATACTTAATTACACAGACGTCGGATTTTTCAAAACAAGAAATTATTATTGTTGTGTCCCTTCGTGGCCTATAAAGACACTGTGTCCATGGTTGTATCCCATGGAATATACTTTAACAGCAATAATATTATAACAAGTGCATTGAAATAATGAAAAATACTTTTCCTAAAGCAAAACAAATTATTCACAAGTATAATATATACTAATTGATGATAACCGTATATAATTTAACGGATTAAGTGCCAAATAAATTGGACGAAACAAAAATGGATGGCGGAAAATGGGAAGTAGGGGTGTGTCACAGTTATAATTAACGTTGTTAATATGGTAGCAGACATGTTGTATTATATATCAAATTAAAGATGGTTGCAGTAGGGAATCTGGTGTATATAGGACCATGGCAGATACGGGAAGTCGCTTAACACGATTAATCATCCCATGGCACTGAATCAGTTAAAGACAAGATAAGAACAGCAGGCACAGAAATATTTGTGACTGTATATTGTAGGGTGTTCTCATCTCATCTCATCGTGGTCCTCTTGTAACTGTTAGTGTGTTGTTACTGCATATTTCAGGTTGTTGTGACTGTATATTTCAGGGTGTTGTGACTGTATATTTCAGGGTGTTGTGACTGTATATTTCAGGGTGTTATGACTGTATATTTCAGGGTGTTAAGACTGTATATTTCAGGGTGTTGTGACTGTATATTTCAAGGTGTTGTGACTGTATATTTCAGGGTGTTGTGACTGTATATTTCAGGGTGTTGTGACTGTATATTTCAGGGTGTTGTGACTGTATATTTCAAGGCGTTGTGACTGTATATTTCAGGGTGTTGTGACTGTATATTTCAGGGTGTTATTACAGTATATTTCAGGATGGTGTTGTTGTATATTTCAGTGCGGGCGTTAGTGTTTGATGCAAAATTAGGATTAGAGTGTCGTGAGACAATAGTTGTTGTCCACGCGTAAACAGTGGAAGCTGGATCTGTGACCTATCTAAGGTAATGTAGACACGGGATCTGTGACCTATCTAAGGTAATGTAGACACGGGATCTGTGACCTATCTAAGGTAATGTAGACACGAGATCTGTGACCTATTTAAGGTAATGTAGACACGAGATCTGTGACCTATCTAAGGTAATGTAGACACGAGATCTGTGACCTATCTAAGGTAATGTAGACACGAGATCTGTGACCTATCTAAGGTAATGTAGACACGGGATCTGTGACCTATCTAAGGTAATGTAGACACGAGATCTGTGACCTATTTAAGGTAATGTAGACACGAGATCTGTGACCTATCTAAGGTAATGTAGACACGAGATCTGTGACCTATCTAAGGTAATGTAGACACGAGATCTGTGACCTATCTAAGGAAATGTAGACACGAGATCTGTGACCTATCTAAGGTAATGTAGACACGAGATCTGTGACCTATCTAAGGTAATGTAGACACGAGATCTGTAACCTATCTAAGGTAATGTAGACACGAGATCTGTGACCTATCTAAGGTAATGTAGACACGAGATCTGTAACTTATCTAAGGTAATGTAGACACGAGATCTGTGACCTATCTAAGGTAATGTAGACACGAGATCTGTGACCTATCTAAGCTAATGTAGACACGAGATCCCTAGCCAGCCCTGGCAAATGTAAATGTGAGGAACAATGTAGATCCATGTGGCGTGTGGATGTATGGGTGATGGGATGTCACTTCTGAACGTGTGGATGTATGGGTGACGGGATGTCACATCTGAACGTGTGGATGTATGGGTCACGGGATGTCACATCTGTAGGTGTGGATGTATGGGTGACGGGATGTCACATCTGTTCGTGGGGATGTATGTGTGACGTCATGTAACATCTGAACGTGTGGATGTATGGGTGACAGGATGTTACATCTGAACGTGTGGATGTATGGGTGACGGGATATCACATCTGAACGTGTGGATGTATGGGTGACGGGATGTCACATCTGTACGTGTGGATGTATGGGTGACGGGATGTCACATCTGTAGGTGTGGATGTATGGATGACGGGATGTCACATCTGAACGTGTGGATGTATGCGTGACGGGATGTCACATCTGAACGTGTGGATGTATGCGTGACGGGATGTCACATCTGTACGTGGGGATTATGTGTGATGTCATGTAATATCTGAACGTGTGGTAGTATGTGTGACGTCATGTAACATCTGAACGTGTGGATGTATGGGTCACGGGATGTTGCATCTAAACGTGTGGGTGTATGGGTGACGGGATGTTACATCTGAACGTGTGGGTGTATGGGTGACGGGATGTCACTTCTGTACGTGTGGATGTATGGATGACGGGATGTAACATCTGTATGTGTGGATGTATGGGTGACGGAATGTCACATCTGAACGAAGCTGCATTGTAGAGATTAGCGCAAGATTCCCTATGGCAAGGGTAGTCATTTGCAAGATTTAAAAAAAAACATATTGAACAATAAAAAGATGTTATTTGCAGCGAAGCAAAAAGGGTTGACACGTTATATAGAACACATACAGTTATATGAATGTGAAGCATGGACAATAAGTAGACATAATCAGACATATCTGATTTCACTGGAATTGTTGTTTCAGGGGGAAAACAGATATAAAAGCCAGTGAGATGGTGCTTCAAGAAGTAAGTGCAAAATGTAAATTGATCTGAGATGTTAGACACCGAAATTCAAGATTTTTTGTAGATGATAAGTAAACTGGAAAAGTAAAATAAACTGTATAAATAAACTTAGTGACAAATGGCTGACTTGCTGAGAAAAGAACAAGTAATAGAGCAGATAGAAAAATATGTGGTTGGATTGGCGACATGGGATAATAGAGCTATGAACACAGATGTGATCCAAGATTCTGGTAATCGAGTGAGACGGCGATCAATGACCGAAAACTCATGTCGCCATGGCACATTCCACACTTAACCACATTAAATCGTGTTCCGTCTTCTGTTACTAACTGATTCAGAGACAGACAAACAGTAGGTTTTGAACAGACATGCTACACCATCAAATGAACAAGTATTATCATGTAAACTTACACACAATGTGCAATAAAACTGCGGAAGATGCCACGAAACAAAACAATTAACACGGTGACCCTAGTATGTCGAATTATCGTCCTTCTCTGTAAATGATAAATCGCATGTGGCGACATATTATAATTGGGCACTGAATCAGTTAAAATGTCCACATTCGCAAATACACGACAAGAGTGAAGATACTGGACAATGTCACGTCATGGCATGGAGGACTAATACACGACAAGAGACAAGATGCTGGACAATGTCACGTCATGGCATGGAGGACACATACACGACAAGAGTGAAGATACTGGACAATGTCACGTCATGGCATGGAGGACAAATACACGACAAGAGAGAAGATGATGGGTAATTTCACATGATGGCATGGAGGATCATCAGTACCAGAAATGATTTGTCGCACACGAGGGAGAAGGTTGCAAACAGATATGATCACTAACTCCACACGACATGCACAGGAGGGAGAAGGTTGCAAACAGATATGATCACTAACTCAACACGACATGGACTATTAGAAGAAAGTGTTTGATGGGGCCATTAAGTGTTTGGTGATAATCCCAGGTCACAATTGGTCTGACGTGTGTATGACTTTCAAATTGCTTTATCTTGTTACGGACATATTAAAAGGTGGGAACTCAACTGTTATCGTATTCTAGTACAAGATAAATTTCATGAACCTGTCAAAAACAATACTAATACTAAAAGGAAATTCCACAACATCAAAATATCTATATATATAAAAATCGTTGTATGTATGTATGTATGTATGTATGTATGTATGTATGTATGTATGTATGTATGTATGTATGTATGTATGTATGTATGTATGTATGTATGTATGTATGTATGTATGTATGTATGTATGTATGTATGTATGTATGTATGTATGTATGTATGTATGTATGTATGTACGTACATCATAGCCTGGGGAGAATGTACATGGCCTGGATTAACATATAGATCATCATAGCCTGGGGAGAATGTACATGGCCTGGATAAACAGATAGATCATCATAGCCTGGGGAGAATGTGCATGGCCTGGATACACAAATAGATCATCATAGCCTGGGGAGAATGTACATGGCCTGGATACACAGATAGATCATCATAGTCTGGGGAGAATGTGCATGGCCTGGATACACAGATAGATCATCATAGCTTGGGGAGAATGTACATGGCATGGATAAACAGATAGATCATCATAGCTTGGGGAGAATGTACATGGCATGGATAAACAGATAGATCATCATAGCCTGGGGATAATGTGCATGGCCTGGATACACAGATAGATTATCATAGCCTGGAGAGAATGTGCATGGCCCTGATAAACAGATAGATCATCATTGTCTGGGGAGAATGTGCATGGCCTGGATACACATATAGATCATCATAGCCTGGGGAGAATGTACATGGCATTGATAAACAGATAGATCATCATAGCCTGGGGAGAATGTGCATGGCCTGGGTAAACATATAGATCATCATAGCCTGGGGAGAATGTACATGGCCTGGATAAACAGATAGATCATCATAGCCTGGGGAGAATGTGCATGGCCTGGATACACAGATAGATCATCATAGCCTGGGGAGAATGTGCATGGCCTGGGTAAACAGATCATCACAGCCTGGGGTGAATGAACATGGCCTGGATAAACATATAGATCATCATAGCCTGGGGAGAATGTACATGGCCTGGATAAACAGATAGATCATCATAGCCTGGGGAGAATGTGCATGGCCTGGATACACATATAGATCATCATAGCCTGGAGAGAATGTACATGGCCTGGATAAACAGATAGATCATCATAGTCCGGGGAGAATGTGCATGGCCTGGATACACAGATAGATCATCATAGCCTGGGGAGAATGTGTATGGCCTGGATACACAGATAGATCATCATAGCCTGGGGAGAATGGTGCGGCAATGACTGGTCAAAGGGACTGGCCCACAATAAGTAGGTCGAGGACTGGTCAGACGGACACAATTAAACTACGAATCGCATCATTACTATTGGGGCTCTTCGCTGGCTGTTTAACTATGGTTGTACCCCTTGATAACTTAAGTCATCATCTACAATATGTAATTTGTTGTCTATTGAGTTCATGAAACATTTCTTTCACCAAAGCAAAATACATTTTGCTCAAGTATTTACCATACTAATTAACGATAGACACATTTATAGAACTTGAACAAACTATCAAGGACGTTCATTTGAAATTGTCTCACTGTTTAGGGAATGCAATATAACAAAACGTGCACAAGATTGTTGACTATATTTTGGGGTTAAATGTACATGATTCGTTTTCGTTTATTATGATTTGCTCAATATATCTCTTTCTTCACACAAGAATCGCTGCTCTTGCCAGGACTATCCTACATTTATGGATATCAAAGAGGCACGTCAAGGAAAAGGAATGGCAACGGGAATTGGGTTTCTGATGAACATACCAAGAATACCACGGACAGACACAGAAATAAGTGAGCAAGTTCTACAAGAAATACAACAAATGCAATCCTTAAATTGATTCGAGAAATTAGACTTAGCCGATCGACATTTTTGTGACATAAATGAATTGTAAGGAAACAGTTTAACAAGTTTTAAAGATTGAGCACAACTCACAACTGGCAACGCTGATCGTATTCCGATACGAACCTAAGGCACTGTCCACGTGAGTTTGGAACAAGTGGCCAGATTTATAGGACAAGAGCTAGGCCAAAGCACTGAGATACATATCTGTACGGCTTGACCACATGACATAATGGAGACATGAACACAGAGCTGACCAACGATTCTAGTAGTCGAGTGAGATGGCGAACAATGACTGCCAACTGATGTCGCCATGGAACATGATTATGAATCCACACTCAACTTCCTGAAATCATGTTCCGTCTGCTGATATATACTGATGCGGTGTCAAACAAAGAGTAGGTATAGACCAGACATGTACACCATCAAATGTACAAGTTTTATCATATAAATTTACAGCCACTGAGCTTTAAAACTGCCGAGGATACCATGAATCAAAATACATAACACTGTGACACTAGTATGGCGATGTATCGTCCTCCTGTCCAAATGGGGAGTCACATGTCGCGATGTATTTTCCTTCGGCACTGAATCAGTTAAAATGCCCAAATTGGCAAATATACGACAAGAGAGAAGATGCTGGACAAAACACGTCATGGCATGGAGGACAAATACACGGCAAGAGAGAAGATCCCTAGACAATGTCACGCCATGGCATGGAGGACGATGTCACGGCAAGAGGGGAGATGCTGGACAATGTCACGTCATGGCATGGAGGTCAAATACACGGCAAGAGGGGAGATGCTGGACAATGTCACGTCAAGCCATGGAGGAACTTCAGTGTAGAAATGATTGACAGCACAAGCGAATGATGGTTGTAAACAAATGTATTCACTAACGCCACCCAACATGAGCAATACCAGGAAGGTAGTTAAGGTGCGCCTTAGACTTATAAAGAACATATACTGGAAACAGCAATCTGCCATAACGATTAATAAGGAAGTGCGACAATATCAACCTATTAAGAGAGGTGTTAGGCAGGGGTGTGTAATGTTTCCAGATCTGTTTTCCCTATATAGTCAAAATATTTTCAGAATTGTAGATGACATAAATGGAATCAGCATTGGAGGACGAAACATCAATAACAGTAGATATGCAGATGATATAGTATTGATTGCAGACAATGAGCAGGATCTGTAACAATTAGTAGATGCGGTTGTTGCACACTGTGAACAACTGGGGCTATATTAAATTGTAAAACGACACAGATTATGGTCGTCACTAGGAAGAACGAAATACCACAATGTAATATACAAGTAAATGGGAATATTCTTCAACAAGTCAATCGGTACAATTATCTTGGAACAGTCATAATATCTGATGGCAGATGCCTTAAGGAGATTAGAACAAGAATCGAAAGTAACCTTTAGCAAGATGAAAACCATACTGACCAATACAAAGATTGTCAATTGAAACGAAAAAAAGAGTGCCGAGGTGCTACATAGAGCCTGTTCTTATGTATGGATGTTAAACTTGGACAATGAGCAGTCAAGGTGAAAAAAACATCTGATGGCTGCAGAAATGTGGTTTCTGAGGAAAATGCAAAGAATACTAGGGACAGACAGAAAAACCAATGACCAAGTACTACAGGAGACAAGTGAAAATCGTACATTGATTAGATAAATTAGACGTAGACAGTCAACATGTTTTGGGCATGTTATGAGAAGAAATGGATTGGAGAACTTGGTGACAACTGGCAATATCGAGGGGAACAGACCAAGAGGAAGACCGAGAGGAAAATATCTGGATGGCTTGGCCACATGGCATGGACGAGACAGGAACATTGAGCTGATCCACGACGCTGGTGATCGAGTGAAATAGCGAGTCATGACCGCCCACGTTTTCCGGCATGGCACATGATTGATTAATTTAAGCGCGGCTGTTAAGTGTTTGGTGATGCATTCCTCCTGCCTTAATAAATCCAGGCAACAACTGGTCTAACGTGTGTGTGACTTGCAAATTGCTTTATCTTGTAACTGAAATACTTGAACGCCAGAACTCAACTGCTATCTTACTTTATTTAAAGGTACATTTCATGCACCTGTCAAAAAATAATCCCAATATTGAACAAAATTCCCAAATTCCTTGATAGAACGTGAAATTAAATTTGTAATATTTTCTTTGCCCTGTACAAAAACATTGGAGTAGGAGCTTATGTGTCAAAGAGAATTACATGACGTTCATTTCACACATTTAATAAATTTCCAAATTATTTTCGTCCTCTGATAGCGAAAAGTTACTTTCATTAGCAGACCTCAGTTGATTAATACTTGTGTTTCCTTATTAGCAATCTTCGGATATTTCAAAAACAAAAAGTTATTATTATTGTATCCCTTTGTAGCCTATTGTGTCGCCATTGTGACCATGGTTGTTTCCCATAGTAAATACTATAACAGCCATAATATTGTAAGATGCATTCAGCTAATGACGCATAACTTCCCACACAGTAAAACACATTATGTACAACTATAATATATACTAATTAATGACAGACTTATTCAACTGAAGAGTTTTAATAGCAAACAAAAAGTGGATTTGGACAGAACAACAATGGATGGCGGAACATGTGAAGTATGAATGTGGCACAGTAATGATCTAAACGTTGTTAATATGGTAGCAGACATGTTGTATTATATATCAAATTAGAGGAGATTGCTAACGAAAAATTAGTTTATTGATATTATAATCGAGATTGTATTTTGCAATGATAACATTTCGGGGATATATAAACCAATGACGGACATGGAAGTCGCATGAAGCGATTAAACATTCCATGACACATAATCCGTTAGAGAACAGACAAGAACAGCAGGCGCAGAAGCATTTATGACTGGTTATTTAAGGAAGTTGTGACTGTATATTTCAGGGTGTTGTGACTGTATATTCCAGGGTGTTGTTACTGTATATTTTATGGTGTTGTGACTGTATATTTCAGGGTGTTGTGACAGTATATTTCAGGGTGTTGCGACTGTATATTTTATGGTGTTCTTGCTGTATATTTCAGGGTGTTGTGACTGTATATTTCAGGGTGTTGTGACTGTATATTTCAGGGTGTTGTGACAGTATATTTCAGGGTGTTGTGACTGTATATTTTATGGTGTTCTTGCTGTATATTTCAGGATGTTGTGACTGTACATTTCAGGGTGTTGTGACTGTATATTTCAGGGTGTTGTGACTGTATATTTCAGGGCGTTGTGACTGTATATTTTAGGATATTGTTACTGTATATTTCAGGGTGTTGTGATTGTATATTTCACGTTGATGTTACTGTATATTTCAGGATGTTGTGACTGTATATTTCAGGTTGATGTTACTGTATATTTCGGGGTGTTGTGGCTGTATATTTCAGGGAGTTGTGACTGTACATTTCAGGGTTTAGTTACTGTATATTTCAGGGTGTTGTGATTGTATATTTCAGGTTGATGTTACTGTATATTTCGGGGTGATGTGGCTGTATATTTCAGGGAGTTGTGACTGTAATTTCAGGGTGTTGTGATTGTATATTTCAGGTTGATGTTACTGTATATTTCGGGGTGTTGTGGCTGTATATTTCAGGGTGTTGTTACTGTATATTGCAGGTTATTGTTACTGTACATTTCATGGTGTTACAGTATATTTCAGGGTGTTGTGACCGTATATTTCAGGGTGTTGTTACCGTATATTTTATAGTGTTGTGACTGCATATTCCAGGGTGTTGTGATTGTATATTCCAGGTTGTTGTGACTGTATATATATCACGGTGTTTGATGCAGGGTCGAGATTGGGGTGTCGTCTGATGATAGTTATTGTCAACACGTAAAATGTTGACACGGGATCCGTATCTAAGCTATTATAGACACGAAATGCCAGGCCCACTCTGTCCTATGTGAATGTAAAGAACAGTTGAGATCCATGCAGTATGTGCAGGTCAGGTTGACGGGATATCACATATGAACGAAAGTGCCTTGTAGAGATTAGAGCAAGATGTCCTATGGCAATGGTAGCCTATTGCAAGATGAAACATACAGTCTGACCAATAAAGAAGATGTCAATTGCAGCGATGTCAAATGCGGTGAAATGTCATATAGAACAAATACTGTTATATGGATGTGAAGTTTAGACACTAACCAGACAAAGTGGGTAACATCTAATGGCAATGGAATTGTGGTGTCAGAGAAAAACAAATAGAAAAGTCTATGAGAAAGAAACAAATGAACATGGTCAATGGTTCTGAGTAGCTAGACACAAACAGTCAAGATTTTTTGTGGCACATTTTGAGAATAAATAAACAGGAAAACTGTGTGACAATCGGCAGAATTGCTGGAAAAGAGCAAGTGAAAAGCAAATAGGAACACATTTGGCTGGCCACAAGTGATAATCGAGACAAGAACACAGAGCTGATCCACGATCCTGGTGATCGAGTGAGATGACGAACAATGATCTCTTGCACTTATCGGCATGGCACATGATTACGTTGTCTGTAATGCATTGCCTCTTTGTTTGAGTGTAACCACTGATTGACTGACCTACTTGCTTTGGGACTGGAAGATAAACAAGAAATCAGCCACGTGACTATGTGTGCATTTCTATAAAAAGACAGGCTTGGTGTCGCTGCTGTTTATTTTGTCTGTTATTCTGCCTGTCTGTCTGTCTTTCGTTATTTTCTATATCTGTTATTACACTGTTCTCAAATAGTTGACGAGGTTAAACTCACTCACACACACGTATGAGGGGAAGTCATATTTTATGTACATTTACATTAACTATAGGTAACGCAAACTACTGAGCGTAATCTTGCCTAGTACATCAACAGCAGCTGAAAAATGCTGGTGTTGACTGCATCGTCCTGTAAGGGATATGCAACATAATAAAAAAAAAAACGTGTTCATGCGGAGTTCGAGCCGTGCTCCAGTTATGACTAGTGTCTGTAGTTTTTGTCTGGTCGTTATTAGCATGGGTTTGGTTTTGTCGATGTTAATTTGCATGCGGGATTCATTGCTCCATTTATTAAGATTATCAAGTTCTTTTTGTAAAGAATTCTCTAATTCACTACGGTTTTCTTGACAAGTATATATAGTACAATCGTCAGCAAATAGATCACAAGTTGTATTGAGATATAAAGGACGATCGTTAATATAAACTGCAAAAAGCAGCGGAGCTAGAGATAGAGAAAGAGAAAGCACGAGGCAGAGAGATGGGAAGAGAGAGATAGGCTCGTAATAAGAGAAAATGCTTCCAATAAATGTAACTAATATTTATGCATTTCCTTGTAACTGAATAGGTTATCATGCTTCTATAAATACGTTCTCCTGTACTGGCACCTTCATACACAAAAACCAACATAAACGGACATTCTCTTCGTAGACCAGCAGAAGCATATATTTTGTTCAGCATGTTTATTACTTATGTGGACATATCTGTATCGTGGTTCTTGGTTGTTTTAGTTTCTGACAGACAGTCCTGCCAGCTGAATATTTTACGCACCGCATGTATCTTGGCATTCTTGAATGGTTTCAAACCGGTTCTCGTTACCACCACATCCGCCGTAAGTAAACGCTTGACACTTCCCTGCCTGTGAGTTGTAATAATATCTAGGAAATAAACCTCTGCAAAGTCCTGTGACGGCGGGCAAATAACAAAACGACGCTGAAACAGAAATGAGCCGTTAGAGTTTCAGGTTTGAACATTTACAAACAAATATGAATTTAATGCATGAAATGGGTAGCCGGGCAACCAAGCTGGTGTCAGGTAGTTGTGGGAGTACCAGGCAATCATCATCATCTTCACATTCACCACCTTATATCATGCCAGTAAGCGTGAGTGGTCAATGTTAGCCAGCACTACTGTCGGATCACGTCTGTGTTCTTATCCATATCAGCAAGTCGTCTAGAGGTTTGAGAAGTAGCAGACGTAACGGTTCCAGCAGGATAAAACAGTACACGATAAAAACTGTTAGGTATTCTAATGCCTGCGAACAAGTGACAGATAACAAACACAGACAGGTATTTATCGATTTGCCTTGAACTTGATCTTTTCGCATCAGTGTTGGTAGTTTTTTGTTTTTTTTTAGCATATCCTTTACAGGACTTAGCTGTCAACACCAGCATCTTTCAGCTGTATGTTGATCTCTTGGCAAGATTACGCTCAGTAGTTTGCCATTGCTTTCTGAGCGGCCGGCTCAGTATCCCGCAAGTCACGAGTGGGAGTCGAACCGCCTCAGCTCTAGCTCCGCTACGAGACTCTGCGTGATAAACGGGATTACAGAGAGAAAGTGTTGCAACCCCACAGCCAGAGAGACCGGCGTTGGTATTTAGAAACTGTTTAAGTGTATTTCTTCTACAATGTGCCCAAATCTCGTGACTGTCTGAATTTCATTTCTCTAATCCTTGTACTGTGTTCGTGTGTTCTGCTCTAGAATGACTTTCTGATACGTGTTCTTGCTTTCTCCACAGACACCAGACTTGTAATACCAGTGTATATGTCGTCAGCTTGCCTGGTTATTGTCGGAGTGTCAAACGCACACAGCATTTCAACACATATGTCTCAAATCAGTTGACAGGTTTGCAGTGATGTTTTCCATCTGTCTAAAGGCTACCTCTCACATGACGATTATTGTTCACATCTATACAAGACATCTTCCGTCACATCATCTGACTGTTACAAGATGGGTGTTGCTGTTTAATATGTTTTATATTTACTTGAATGTTTCAATACGGAAAAAAACCTTCGAGCTAGAGAGGACCATATATTATATATTGTTTCTTACAATAGTTAAGTAAAGACACGACGCCATTGTTTAGGGACACCCCTACACACGACGCCATTGTCTAGGGGCATCCCTACACACGCCGCCATCTCTTCAACAGCCAGTGAAGCCCTGCGTGTCGTCTGAAAATTGAGTATCCCGCTGGCCGCTGTGGCAAAGGGGTTACGAATGCAATTCGCAATCCCGCATACTGGTATGAGTGTCGGTCGTTCAGTAAACAATGGCAAACTACTCAACGTAAACTTGCCTAGAAAACACAAACATACACAAATGCTGGATTTGAAGGCGATGTCCTGTAAGGCTTTTCAACTTTGCTGAGTATCGTCTCGGCCCTCTGCTCATTCTTTCTGAATCAGTCCTTCCAAATATGGATAATTTGTTTAGTCGCACTCTCCACCCGTTCCAAGAGAGTCTACCCTATATAACATTTACCATACGGTTGCTCTCAGTGAGCAATTAGGATTATAATTAAATTGTAAGAAGACACAAAGTATTGTCGTCACCAGGAAGAAGGAAATAACACGATTCAATATACAAGTAAATGGGAATATTCGTAAGCGAGTGAATCGGTACAATTATCTCGGAACAGTCATACCATCTGATGGGAAATGCATTGAAGAGATTATAACAAGAATCGCCATAGCGAAGGTTGCCTTGTGGAAGATGGAAAATATACCGACCACGAAAAAAAAAAAAAGATGTCATTTGCTACGAGAATAAAGAATGTTGAAGTGTTACATAGAACCTGTACTTGTGTATGGATGTGAAGCGTGGACAATAAACAGATACGCTGAGAAACATCTGATGGCTGTGAAAATGTGGTTTCCACGGATGAAGCACAGAATACCATGGGCAGACAGAAAAAGCAATGACCAAGTCCTTTGACAAACACATGAAAACCGTACACTGAATAGAGAAATTAAAGCAGGCTGCCACCATTGTTTGGCTACGTTATGAGAATAAAAACATTGTAGAACTTGGTCACAACTGGCAAGATCGAAGAGAAGAGAACAAGGGAAAGGCAGAGAAGTAAATACCTGGATGGCTTAGCCGCGTGGCATGGTGGAGACAAGAAACTGAGCTGATCCACGACTCTGGTGATCGCGTGAGATTGAGAAACATGACCGCCCACTAAGCTCTCCCTCCAAAGGAGCACTGACAGCTAATCTCTTAATCCGTTCATTGTCTCGCACTCCTGCATGCTCTGGACAGAACATCCATGACATGATCTCAGTCTGCGTCCTGTCCAGCGATCCAAGCCACTCCACCCGGAACATTGAAGCTTATACTTTTCACAACATACTAACAGTGCAATACCGGGTGTTTGTAAAGTCTCACTACACTTTATATGTAGAACCAATTTGAAAAATTAAGTACACGACGTCATCAAAAAATATGCTCTACAGTCCATCGTGAAGCAATATACAACTAATGGCTGTCCTCTGCTGGGGTACATCTTTGCACTCCAAACAGAATAGTGTTATCAATTCATTCATTCATTCAGTAGCATGACCTTTGCAGAACCTCGCTCCCATAACAACCTTCCGGAAAACCTCTCGATCATAAGCACGATGCCCCGCGTCTGATACACCCATTTGGAGATCATCCGCCACATCCTGCACCCATCTTCTCTTTGGCCTTCCTCTTCCTCTCTTCCCAGGCATATACCCTTCCATTATTGTTCTCTCCAAACTTTCGTGACGTTTCAAGTGACCAAAATATTTCAATTTTCTTTGTTTTATCGTCTTTAATAGCCAACCTTCTTCAATATTCAACTCTTGAAGTATGGATGCATTTGTTCTTTTCTTTACCCAAGATATTCTTAGAACTCGTCTATAACATGTATATTCAAAGGCGTTTATGCGCTGTTCAGCTTGTTTAGTAAGTGTCCATGTCTCACAGGCGTATGTTGCTATGGGAAAGATGCATGCTCTTAAAAATCTAATTGTTGTAGTTCTGTCTGTCCCACTCCATAATTTATTCAGCTGTTTTAGGTCTTTGAAGAGCAATTTCTTTCATTGTGTCACCGTTGTTGGTAATAAATGACCCAAGATATTCAAAATTTTCCACCACCCCCAATTTTACCCCATTAATGAATATTTCTTTCTCCATAGTAGTTTTATCTGTATGCATTATCTTTTTTTGCTATGTTAAGATATAAATTGTGATTTTCACTATTCAGTTGGGTTGAGGCTATTAGTTTTTCTATGCCATTCTGTGTTGTGGATAGTAATACTGTATCATCAGCATACTGAATCTCTGGTATGTCATGACCGCCAATATTTAGGGCATCATATAGCTCCCTGTTTATATCATCTCTTACATTTATCATTATATTTTCGGCGTACAGGTTAAACAAATAGGGTGACAGCACGCAGCTCTGACGGACTCCTTGCTTGATGTCAAACCAATCTGATGTCTTCCGATCTATTCTAACTGCTGCTTGTTGGTCTAGATCAGTGTTTCCCAACGTGGGGCCCACGCCCCACAGGGGGGCAATTCGAAAATGGAATAAATCGGCTGGATATAACAAAACGGGGAGACTTGAGACTGAAGTTAATTAAATTGGAACCTGACATAAAATCTCTTTGCAGCAAGCATCAAGCGCAAGGACTCACTAAATTTAAATAATCACTAATAATTAAAACAATACAGAAAAATCTTTCATTAAAATTATTCTATACTTGAATGTCAGTTCTTCATTATATGTTTTGAAAATTTACTTACTGTGTTTGCTCAATAGTTTCTTAGTGATTATCGGTCCTTTGGCTAGGATCGGGTGCATTTGCTGCTCCCCCTCCCCCCCCCCCCCCAGTAGAACGCCTGGTCTGGTCGGGGGCCGGGATGACCAAATAAAAACACATCACATATCTTCACCTTTAATGTGGGCCTGGTGGACCACTGTGGACTGTGGGCAATAGCTCACAGTGAGACTTAGAGTCCACACAAAAAAGGGGGAGGCGGGGGAACAAGCTTTTCTGGGGTAACCGTCAACCCCCTACCCCCCCCCCCCTAAAAAAAAATTCACCCGACACACAGGGACGCGGGACCTGAGGGGGGGGGGGGGCGCTCTGGCCCCTCTGGGAACCGTGAGACCTTCTAAAAAAAAAAATTCAACATTCTTTAGTGAAAATTTCAATTTTTTAATATTAAAAATGATGCATATGTTGGGGGGGGGGGGAATAAGAATTTTAGAAAGGCTTAGGTGGGGCTTAGCACAAAAAAGGTTGGGAAACACTGGTCTAGATAGAGCATTTTTATGAGTTGTACTACATGTGATGGAAAGTCCATATTCCTCATGATTTCCCAAAGTTTCTGATGTTGTACACAGTGTACAGTACACAGTGTTATCAATAGAAGAAATAATTGTTTGGGTTGAGAAAGTGTTTCGAAATGGCGGTAGATATACACGAATATTTGGTCAAAGATTTATAGCCAAATGTCCTGATAAACAACCTAATCATCGCATTACGATTAGAAATTTGTTGAATACGTTTCTTGCTAAGGGAAACGTTGATCATTGGGTTGAGAAAGTGTTTCGAAATGGCGGTAGATATACACGAATATTTGGTCAAAGATTTATAGCCAAATGTCCTGATAAACAACCTAATCATCGCATTACGATTAGAAATTTGTTGAATACGTTTCTTGCTAAGGGAAACGTTGATCATTCTCCGCGATCTGCCAGGCCTGCTGTGTCTGAAGAATGATGTCTAGACAGAATCTTGAAATGTCCATGCAATTCAGAACATGTGAACGTATCAGTGATTCAGTGATACAATTCGTACACAACGATTAAATGTTCACCCATACTCTGTTGTCTGTTGTGTCTGAACTAACAGAGTGTGACAATCAATCCAGAGTCAACTACACCACGTGGTTTCAAGCATTTTTAGCTCTCGATGTAACATTCTTCTCACATGCAGCATGGTTTCATCTATCTGAAATCGTTAATAGCACAAATAATCGTATTTGGGGGAGGGGGGGGGGGCTTTTTTAAAATCCCAATGCATTTCATAAAGCGCCTCTACACGATCAGAAAATTGTCGTATAGTGTGCCGTCAAATAAAAACCTTTTATTGGGCCAAATTTCTTCAAAAACACTATAAATGCCAATCGGTACCGTACTGACATTCTGGAACCTTTTTTCAGAACACCTGAATGAAGGTGAAATTGAAGAAGCGTGGTTCCAGTAAGATGGTGCCATAGCCTACAGCTTGAACATCACTATATTACTTGGAAGACAATTGCCTACAGCATGAACATCACTGTAGTACTTGGCAGACAATTGCCTACAGCTTGAACATCACTGTAGTACTTGGAAGACAATTGCCCACAGCTTGAACATCACTGTAGTACTTGGAAGACAATTGCCTACAGCTTGAACATTACTGTAGTACTTGGAAGACAATTGCCCACAGCTTGAACATCACTGTAGTACTTGGAAGACAATTGCCTACAGCTTGAACATCACTCTATTACTTGCAAGACAATTGCCTACAGCTTGAACATCACTCTATTACTTGCAAGACAATTGCCTACAGCTTGAACATCACTATAGTACGTGGAAGACAATTGCCCACAGCTTGAACATCACTGTAGTACTTGGAAGACAATTGCCTACAGCTTGAACATCACTGTAGTACTTGGAAGAAAATTGCCCACAGCTTGAACATCACTGTAGTACTTGGAAGACAATTGCCTACAGCTTGAACATCACTGTAGTACTTGGAAGACAATTGCCCACAGCTTGAGCATCACTGTAGTACTTGCAAGACAATTGCCTACAGCTTGAACATCACTCTATTATTTGGAAGACAATTGCCTACAGCTTGAACATCACTGTAGTACTTGGAAGACAATTGCCTACAGCTTGAACATCACTGTATTACGTGCAAGACAATTGCCTACAGCTTGAACATAACTCTATTATTTGGAAGACAATTGCCTACAGCTTGAACATCACTGTAGTACTTGGAAGACAATTGCCTACAGCTTGAACATCACTCTATTACTTGCAAGACAATTGCCTACAGCTTGAACATCACTATAGTACGTGGAAGACAATTGCCTACAGCTTGAAAATCACTGTATTACGTGGACGACAATTACCTACAGCTTGAACATCACTGTATTACGTGGAAGACAATTACCTACAGCTTGAACATCACTGTAGTACCTGGAAGACAATTGCCTACGGCTTGAAAATCACTCTATTACTTGCAAGACAATTGCCTACGGCTTGAACATCACTGTAGTACGTGGAAGACAATTGCCTACAGCTTGAACATCACTGTAGTACTTGCAATACAATTGCCTACAGCTTGAACATCACTGTAGTACTTGGAAGACAATTGCCCACAGCTTGAACATCACTGTAGTACTTGCAAGACAATTGCCTACAGCTTGAACATCACTGTAGTACGTGGAAGACAATTGCCTACAGCTTGAACATCACTGTAGTACTTGGAAGACAATTGCCTACAGCATGAACATCACTGTAGTACTTGGAAGACAATTGCCTACAGCTTGAACATCACTGTAGTACTTGGAAGACAATTGCCTACAGCTTGAATATCACTGTATTACGTGGAAGATACTTTCACAAATCTCATTTTATCACGCAGAATTTGGCCTGCCCGTTCTCCAGGTCTAACTCCATTATATTATTATGTATGGGGTGTCTTGACAAGAAATATTGACAAAAATAGTGTATACACAATTGAGGAACCGAGAGAAGAAATTAGAATTACCATTAAATAAATAATAACAGACAACGTTGCAGAAGGTATTTCACAATTTGAAAAGAGCAGTCATTTGGACATTTCCAACACCTGTTATAATGAATACATCCTTGGTACTTTCCAGCTTTCTGAAAATAGCGTTAGACCAAAGCAGTGACTATTGTAACTAATTTAATGACTTTTTAGCACATTTTGTGACAACGTCAGGTATCTCATCTTTTTCAAGTGTGTTCTACATACAAAGTGTAATAAGACTTTACAAACACCCGGTATAACCGCATCCACAAAATGCTGCAGATATTGTACATATAATACAATATAAATGATTGGCTCTGCGAAACTTACGGCGGACTTGTCCTAGAGCTTGCAGGCACAGAACACCCAACAATAGTACACAACATATAGTTTTCATGTTGGTGATCACGGTCACTGTTTGCAGCCTGGTAGACTTGTTGGCAATCAAATTCCCTGATCAGACCGCTACTGTTGTCCGTTGTTGATCACACGGCAGCTGGGTTATATCTTCAGCTCATGTTGTTGTGATTATATTCTCTTGACCAGATACGTATCAACCAATCAACAGTCACCTGCTGTTGCTTTTCGTAGACACACATGTTTCATGTTTATGTTTATATGCAGCCAACATGGCGTTTGTTTACCAGACTTCGGCCGATATCACAGCAGATAATACCTGCTGGAAATTCATTCACAGCTGGCGTTTGACATTTATTTGAAGTATGGTTCAGAGCATCGTTTAGATACATGTCCACGCGCGGGATCAAAGGCTAGTGCAGATTCTCGTTCAGGTATTCGTTTAAGGTCGTGTTCAAGTCTCGTTCAATGTCGCATTTAACATTTGTTCAGGAATGCAGAATCAGACATGCAGAGACAATTGTACAGAGACAAATATGAGGGAGAATTAGAGTTTAGTTGCGTAGTTTCAGTTAGACCACATCAGTGCATGGAAGGTAGAGGGATGAACAATTAGACCACATCAGTGCATGGTAGATAGAGAGATGAACAATTAGACCACATCAGTGTATGGTAGGTAGAGGGATGAACAATTAGACCACATCAGTGTATAGTAGGTAGAGAGATGAACAATTAGACCACATCAGTGTATGGTAGGTAGAGGGATGAACAATTAGACCACATCAGTGCATGGTAGGTAGAGGGATGAACAATTAGATCACATCAGCGTATGGTAGGTAGAGAATTGAACAATTAGACCACATCAGTGTATGGTAGGTAGAGTATTGAACAATTAGCCCACATCAGTGTATGGTAGGTAGAGTATTGAACATTTAGACCACATCAGTGCATGGAAGGTAGAGGAGGGATGAACAATTAGATCACATCAGTGTATGGTAAGTAGAGGGATGTGCAGACAGAACACACCAGTGTATGGTAGGTAGAGAGATGAACAATTAGCCCACATCAGTGCATGGTAGGTAGAGGGATGAACAGTCAGTTGGCTTAATCCGTTGAAAGTAATTTTTGTCGAGCTTTTTAAAGAGACCGTTGTATAATGCCTATTTCGACTTGTATGCCATCGGCCTCGGCATACGCTAAGAACTAGCATTAGAAGTTGCTAATATTCTAAGTAGGTGTCGGGCCACAATAGAATGTGTTAGCCTCTATACAGCACGGACCAGACACTCACTGCTTGTGATAGGTTGCGTGCGTCGTGTCTGCTGTCTCGTCGGAGTAATATTCAGGTAAGTAAATACAATTTAGAAGCCAATAGAGTGTGTTGAGTTAATGAACTTTGACCTTTGACACGGGTTGTACTATACGTAATTTACAGTGTGTGGGGTTGGTCACGGGACAATGCAATGACTTTATGAACGAGCAGGGGACTAACACACTCACTCTGTTACTGGTATGTTGATTTAGCGCCACCTGACCAGTATCTGCATCACATCAGTGACCAGTGTGAAAATTATATGCGAAAGACTCTTTGTAAAAAATTACATCAGAAATAATTTTGTCAGAATCACATCGGAAATACACTTTTGATGCCACTACGCATCATTGAGGCACATCGATCTCGCTGGAACAGTATTCTCTATATTCTTGTGTTTGCAGCGCGCCACAGATGCCACGTAGAGTGTTCGCATGTGAAGTGTTCTCTGAGTCATAAGTTGAACATTCAAAGTGAATTATGAACAGGACAGGGAACTAAATGAGTGTGAGCATGGTTAATGTAGCGAACATTCATAATCAGGAGACTGTGCTGTGTTAGTATTAGATGAGTGACTCTGCAAGCAATATTTGCCAGCTGTTTGTTCACTTGGTTCATCAAGCAGAGAAATTCAGCGACACTGAGAACGGTGAAGATAACCACTGTCAGCAAATGGTCTCCTCCTTCACAGCCCTGAATTACAACAGTGGAACAGAGGGTTCCATTAGCCACAATTTCGGTGAGACAAGTGCAATCCACAGATCAGGTCAACAAGAAACTATCAACAAGAAATCTGCTCTTTCTCCGTTCTAAATTACAACGCAACATCAGTCGCATGTTGTGAGAAACGTGCAACTCCCAGAATCAAGTCAATAAGTGTCTACTTCAGGTAGCTAATAGTGTTTTATGTGTGTGTATATTGTTCTTAACCATATGAAAACTGACAAGACTCCTTATCCAGATAACATCGCAACAGAAATGATCAATGCCTTAGAAGAATACGAAATATACCAGGTCACCAGACTGATCACCACAATATGTGATACTGGAGACAAACCTCTTGAAAAACATCATTTAAAAAAAAAATTAAGGCTGTGAGAAGAAATAAATTGGAGAACGTGGTGACAACTGGAAATATAAGATTGAATGGAAAAGAACAAGGGTAGAAACGCTGTCTCACCTGCTGACAATTGCCAGCACCAACGGTCCAGCGAGGGTATTACTCTCTGTAAGGCAGACTGATTGAGTGAGTCTACAACATGTTCCTTTTCCTCAATTATCTTACCATGAGAGAGAACAACAACAACAAAAACAACAACAAAACTTTATTTTGAAAAGGTTAAGAATTGGGCACGCAGGTCCGTCTAACATTCTGCCCTTTTATCACTCTCTTTCATACATTATACCATTCACACATCATTCAAGGCTAACTGAAAACAGCAACAATATAAAGATATGCATTATAAAGGCTTGTGGAAAATTAAAAATCAATACTACACGACTCAGTAATAGTAATAACTGGTGTGGCACTTGTTATTAGCTATGTGGAATATACTGGCCTACCAAAAGGGGACTGGCTGTTATACTAGGGTGTTATTATTATTATTATTTCTATTATTAAGGGGAAGGCAATCCGTACTGAGATAGTATTCAAATAATTTGCGATTATATGTATACGGATTGGTGATATCTTTTATTTCATGTGGAAGATTGTTCCACAGCTGAGCTGCAGAGTACGTTAAGCTTGTTTTGTATAAGTCTATCCTAGGCTTTGGAATGTGTAATACATTTAATCGTTTACTGTGTCTAGCATTATATTCAAACAATTGCCAAAGGTAATTTGGGGCATTCCGATGTAGGATTTTGTGAATTAGTTTGGCCTTATTGAAAAGCAGACGTTTGCGGAGTGGTAGTAACTGAAGGCATTTATGCAGGCTAGGATTGTCAGTTGAATGTTTCCTATAAATTAAACGCATGGCCCGTTTCTGGAGCGAGTAAAGTCGCTTGGTGCTTGAATTGGAACAAACGTCCCAGATTGTAGAGCAGTAGTCAAAATGTTTCTGTATGTGAGACGTATAAAATATTTTCCTTGTGTCCTCCTCAAGGATATTTTTAATTTTGGCGAGTTGGTAGACGTTTTTCGCTATTTGTTTAATGAGCGCTTGAACGTGAGGATTAAAGGTTAGGTTTCTATCAATGATGAGGCCTAATGTTTTGTGCTCAATTACACTTTCTACTGGCATGTTATCGATGTGAAGTTGAAGTGACGTGTGTGAGCTTAGAGTTTGAAGTCTTTGTCTGGTTGTTAATAACATAGATTTTGTTTTAGTGATGTTAATTTGCATACGGTTCGCATAGCTCCACCTAACTACATTATTTAATTCTTGTTGCAAAGACGACTCCAGCAAATTACTGCTTTCAGCGTTTGTATACACTGTACAGTCATCTGCAAATAGATCGCAGGACGACGAAAGATGCAAAGGTAGATCATTAATACGGCAAATAATAGAGGGTCAAGAATAGAGCCTTGCGGTACTCCAGTGTTGAAGGTAGTGGTTTGGTACAGAGATTTATTGTATGATACTACTTGCTTTCTGTTTGACAGAAAAGATGTTATTAGCGTCACAAAATTAGGGCCAATTTTCATTGTCTCTAGTTTTTTTTAGTTAAAATGGCATGGTCTATCATATCAAATGTTTTCCTGAAATCGATAAACACAGCTCCACATAGATTGTTGTTATTTAAATTCTTGTGCCAATTTTCTGTCATATTTGTTAGGGCCGTGTGGCAAGAATATTTTGGTCGAAATCCTGATTGACTGTCAACTATAAGCTTGTTGCGATCTAAATACTGTAATGTTACCTTATGGATGTGTTTTTCTAGTGGTTTAGATAGTGATGATAGTAAAGAGGGAGAGGGAGAGAGGTTGACTGATTGATTGACTGATTTAACTTTATTTTAAAAGGGTAACACATTGGGCGCGCAGGCCTTTCTTACATTCTGCCCTTCCAATCACTCATCTGTCATTCATCAGTAGTGCATGATACATAGAAAAACAAACATGGTCAAATGAATATTGTAAACATAAACAATGCATAATACAATGTTATGAGACACATCCACCACCCACTACACATCCACACAACCCCAACCATCCAACCCACCCATCTATACAAACTCCTCCCGCACGCACCAATACATCGCTCACATACACCACTAACACACATCTCCTACCCACACTTACATCTCCCCACCCACCCACACATTCCCCCATCCACCCACAATCTCATACTCACACACACACACCCACGACCCACACATACACCCCCTGACCACCCAACCCCAATCACACACATGCACCCACATCCCGCACCTACACACACATATCGCCCACCCACTCAACACACACCACCCATAAACACATCCCCCATCCATCTCCAAATCCACACACACTCCACCACACCCCTACATACACACTCGCACACCCACCCATACAGCTCCCACCCACCCACACATTCCTCACTAACCAAAACCCACATTCACACACCGAAACACACATCCCTCACTCACACACAACCCCATCAACCCACACATCCCTCACACACACACAACCCCATCCACCCACACATCCCCTCTCCACCCACACACACCCCACAAACATCCCACTACCCTTCTCTCTCACACACACACATATCCTCCCACACATACACACACATCACCCACCCATATACACATACCCACACACACATTCCCCAACCCAAACACAAACACATCCACAACATTCCCTTACACACACCCCACCCACCCAAACATAACCTACCCACCCACCCTCATACACCCACCAACACCCACCCACCAACACCTACCAACCCATGTCCATCCACAAAAACACAGTCTCTCACCCACACATCCCTCACTCACATACACACACATCCCCTACCCACACACCTTAACGCACACATGCATCCCTCCCCCACACACACATCTTCCCTCCCAGACACGCATCCCCGACCCACACACACATACCCCACACACAATCATCACCCATCCACACACACACCCCACCCATATACACATCCCCTACCCACACACCTATCACCCAACCTACAAGCACATTCCACCAAGCACACACATCCCCCACCCCAAACACATATATGATGTCTCACATAATCAATGAAACTAATATGAACAAACTCCCACACTGTGCAAACACATGCATTGACGATTATCATGAGCATTGTCCGGAAAATGTAAAATTAAATGAGAAAATAGTACACATTTACATTGTGTAACGCAAAGAAATAGTGATGTGGTTCAATAAGTTAATTCCTAAAATTGACACAAACATGATGGAATAAGCAGTGGAGAGGAAGAAAGAAACAGAGAGAGAGTGAGACAGAGACAGAGAGAGAGAGAGAGAGAGAGAGATGTCATAGTGTGGTCAAGACAGGTTAAGCACGTGATCGTATAGGACCCAAGTCTCCGCGTTGTTATAAACATACTTTATTGGCCGAATCGTTATACTACAGCACACATGATGGTAGACTCCCTGCCCGGTGTTGACATGTCTTCTCGCTGGCCCCAAGTCAAGTGACGTGTGTGTTTTCCTAGATACCCTTCTTCATTCGTGCACACACGTTCACTATGGTTTTCCCCCTAGTCAAGGAATGCGCAGCATTCCTTAACTCTTTACTCCTAACCTAATTCCCTCACTGTTACAATGCCTCCCCTTCTTCAAAGAGAATTTTTCCTTGAAAAAATCTCAACCCCAACTTTTAATTAGTTAACTTTACATCTCTATTCTACAATAACAACAATTCCATATATTTCCTAACTCAATTCTCCTATCTCCTCATAGCCAATTGCTAACTAGAGACCATAATATCGAAACTCTCTACAAAACTCGTTATAAAGTTCTCTTAGAAAACTTTCTACAAAACTCTCCATAAAATTCCCCACAATACAAAAGTCTCCATAAGCGAACCGCTTTTACTTTAAAATGTCCATCCAAATTATGATTGACAAAACTGAAGATATTCCCTTATCCTTTATTTCCCCCTTATTCACATTCTCACACTCTCAGTATTCTAGGATAGACAGAAAAAACATAGTTAGATTAGATTTGGGTTGGTGCGCACCAAAAAAAATAAGAAAGAAAAAGTAAGGAAAAAGTAAGAAGTAATCACCTTTCTCTTCCCATACATTCTCAAAACTTTATCAAAAAATAAAGTTTCCAAATTTATCTTCAGTTTCCGTCAATAATAATTGTTATTATCAACAAAATATGTTAATCCAAAACTGCCAGCCTTTGTATTATTCAGGTCATCAATTTCCCATTTACCATTCCTTCAACAAAAAAAAACCTCCTAACTATTATTATACTGTTAAGTACAGTCTTCTTCTTCCAATATCCAGTTATTTAAATGCCAAAACTCAACCTGGCATTCCCCCCATATTCTCCCATTAAACGCTGTTCAACCCAGCTCCTATTATAAACCTTGTATATACATTGCATACCCCACATGTAATAACAACATACCCCTCCATTACTACATATTGAGTCACTTCACTAACCACCACTTTAATTCATCTTCTAACTGAACTTCAAAGTAATAATCATTTTAAACACACTCAATAAAACCAAAACATTGTAAAAATAACCATCTAAGTTAACTTATTTTTCACATTTCATAAAACACAATTGTAGTCCCAACAATTGAGCAAACCATATCAATCCCCTCATCATATTTATCCCCACACATTAATCAATTTACACATACATTATGAATTTCAAGACCATATTATGAGTACCCAATAATAATTTTCCGTTTTAGAAAAAACTCCACCAAGTACCTTCTTTGTAAACACAAAAATATCGTGTCTAACTTCTTCTTCTATCTGCCATCTGCAGAATATTCTACCAAGCTATTTATCTATCTCTTCTCCATTTTCTTAATAACTTCAATTTTTTTTCTATAATTGCAATATCTACATCAATGTCGCTATCCTCCCGAGGAGAGCTATCTTCTTTCATATCAGCTTCTTCATCAGTTTCTGACTTTTCATCCATTTCTTCTTCCCCGTCTGTATATCCATTACTAGCAACCGCTAATTTCTTCCTTTCTAAATCCAATCTAATTTTCCTGTCTTGCCGTCTCAACAAATTTTCAAATACTGGCATATCTTCACCACTTGAAGAACTCACTCTAAGTTTCCTTTGCCTCTTAATTTCTTTTTCTTTCTGTCTATCCAACTTTCTTTTTACTGCCTGTCTTGTATTCATAAATGGAGGTTCGATATTTTCCCTGACCGACTTTTCACTAATATAATCGTCATACATGTTATTTTCCTCTGTCATGACTGTTTTTGGTACCGTTTCTTCTTGTTCAGCTGTTGTTACTTGTTTTCCATTCTCTATAGGTATTGGATATACCGTTTGTCTGACAAACTGTCCACCTGACAATATTTCTTCGGAACAATAATTATTATTATTATTCTCTGCATTCCTTTCTTCATTATCCCGCCTTAAGTGCTCTACATGTGAACGTGCAACATGCCCTGAAATTTGATTCTTAATAGTATATGACACTGGACCTTTTTTTTCTAGAATATAGTATCCCGGGACCCAATGAGCATCAAACTTAGAGTTTGTTCTATGTTTTTTATAATATACTCTATCACCTACGTTAAACTCTTGTAAGTGTGCATTTTTATTTGCGTATTTCTTCTGTCTTTCTCTAGCCTTAATTATATTATTTCTTAAACGTACATGTGCTTTATGCATCTCTTGCAACCTTGTTTCTTGAAAATCTTCCCCCAGATATTTTCTCCTAGGCTTTAATAAATTATCAATTGGCAATATTGGTTCTCTTCCATGTACTAAGTAAAATGGTGAGAAACCTGTTCCTTCATTTTCGTGTGTACGTATCGCCGCTAATGCTATCCCCAAATAAAGATCCCAATCCATATCGTGTTCTTCTACATTTTTCGCTAGAATATTGTATAGTGTTCTGTGTTGTCTCTCATTTTTAGCATTAGAAGTTGGTCTGTAATATGAAGTCCTAATGTGTTTTATATTCCAATCTTTTACCAATTTCTCAAACTTTTTATTTACAAATTCTTTCCCATTATCTGTAAGTATTATTTGTGGACACCCAAACCTTGGTATAAATTCTTGTAAAAGCATATTTATAACTGAATCAGCACTCTTGTCTGGAATTGGATAAACTTCTGGCCAGAGACTATATGAATCAACTATATGTAGTAGGTATACATTTCCCGATAATGTTTTTGGATGAGGACCTGAAATATCCAAACTTACTTTCTGCATTGGAAATTGAGGAATATCGGTATCTTGTAAAGGACATTTAATTATCTTCATGTTTCTTAACCTACACTTTTCACATGCTTCAACATATTCATATACGCTTTTGAATAAATTCGGCCAGTAATATTTACTGCTAATAGCCTTCACTAACTTATCTCGTCCAAAATGACCATTATTATCGTGATATGCCTTTAAGACTTCTTGTTCTAAATGTTTCGGAATATATTTTCTTACTCCTTCACCTTTTTCACTGATATAATATAATTGATTGTCTTCTTGTAACTCTACAAACTTTCTTTTAAAACTATTTTCCCCTGTTTCTTTCAGTTTTCTTTTTATCTGTACTATTTTTGGATCTAATTCTTGTTCTGTTTTCATATCAAACTGTTCTAAATGTGGGTCTTCTGTTCTAGGTTCAGACTCTTGATCCGATGGTAAACTCTCAAATTCTTCCCTATTTATTATGGCAGAATCTAATATATTTACTTGCCAGTTTCGATCGTCTATGTCTGGTTCAATTTCATCTTCCGTGTTTCCTGATGACTGTGGGTACGGGATTCTAGACAAAAGATCGGCGCACGTATTATGTTTCCCTGACACATATTCAACCTTAGCATTGTACCCTTGTAAATTCAATGCCCAGGTTTGTATTTTCCTATTTTGTATTGGTGCTTCTAATATCGACTTTAATGGCATGTGGTCAGTTCTAATAATGAAATTGGCGTTATGTAAATAGTAATTTAATTTTTGAAGAGCGTAGTGTATAGCATATGCTTCTTTCTCAATAATTGGCCATTTCTTTTGAGTCTTGCTGAGTTTATGAGACAAGAAATAGATTGGTCTTTCATTTTTAACCCCTGGTATTCCAGATTCTTCTCCTTCATATGGTTGAACCAAACATGCTCCTATTGCGTTGTCTGAAGCATCTGTGTATAATATTAGCTGTTTATTCAAATCTGGATGTGTCAATAATGGTACCACTGTTAAGCTATCTTTTAAAAGTTCGAACGCTTTTTGACACTCATCATCCCACTTAAACCTAGCGTATTTTCCCGTTAAATTCGTAATAGGTATTGCTATCCTTGAAAAGGCTGGTACAAACCTTCTATAATACGCACACGTTCCTATAAAAGCACGCACTTCCTTAACGTTAGTGGGAGGAGGTAACTCTTTAATAACTTTTATCTTTTCCTGGTCTGGTTTAATACCTTCCCTATTTATTATATAACCTAAATATTTTGTTTCTGTCTTTAAAAACTGGCACTTACTAAGCTTTAATTTAACGTCATGCTTTCTTAATCTGTCAAATACTAGTCTAACATGTTTCAAATGATTCTCTACATCTCCTTTCGTAAAAATCAATACGTCATCAATATATGCCAGGGCAAAACTTTGCATACCGTCTAGTACTTCATTTATTAAGAACATATAGTGAGATGGTGCATTTTTGAGACCGAATGGCATACGTAAGAATTCGTAAGAACCCATATGAGTACAAAAGGCACTTTTCTTTTGCGCGTCCTTCGACATCGGAATACACCAAAATCCTGCCCTTGCATCCAGCGTTGTGAAATATGTAGAGCCATTAAGTAACCCCAAAATATCATCAATCACCGGCAATGGGTACGCTACATTCTTAGTAATTTTATTTAACGCCCTATAGTCGCAGCAGAACCTGTTCGAACCATCAGATTTGGCTACTATGACGACCGGAGATGACCATTCTGATTTTGACCTTGTTATTATGCCTGCTTTCAACATATCTTCTATTGCCTTTTCTACGACTTCTCTATTTCTTAATGGAGTTCTGTATGGTTTTAAACTAATTGGTGGATGATCTCCCGTGTCTATTTCCATCGTAACTGTTTGTGTCTTACCCAATTCTAAATCATTTATCGCAAACACATCTTGATTTTGCTTTATAAGTTTTTCTAACACTTCCTTATTTTCTGGCGAAGTTTTTAATTGTGCTAACAATTCTTTTTCTCTTGTTACTTTGTCTAGTGAATGTATTTGTGCTGTATTTCTTCTATATGGATGGATCAATTCATCCATTCTTACGTTCCCTTTTCTTCTGCATCCGCGTCTATTATTAATTCTTTCACTAGAGGTTTCTGAATAACTTATACCTGCCATATTTACTCTATCTGTTGCCAATATGTCACTAACGTTATGTTCTAGCTTGGCTATTACACATCCTCTGTATAATTTAATTTCTCTACCTGTGTTATTAATAACCATTACTGGAAATGTTAAACTTTTATCTAATTCTATTATTCCATCCGGAACTTCTAAACCTGGCTCATCAATTATTTCATTTTGCAATTCCGTGATTCTGACTATGTTTCCTGCTACATAATACGGGTTTCTCTTCAGTCTTGCTTGTATCAAATTAACTGACTGTGGTTTTAAATTCATGGTCGTTTTAACTCTAACTAGTGTCGACACATGCATATCTTCTTCTAGATCTACGTAAACATCTTGGAATTTTAATTTATGCAAATCAAATAAAAGTCTCACCCCATTTTTCAATAAAAAATCTCGTCCCAATATCATATTTCTATTTAAATCTTTAACCACATGAAACATATGCCTGACATTTATCCCTCCTAATTTCAAATTTATCATCGTTTGTCCTAGCACTTCTAACTTTTGTCCCGTTACCGAATGAAGATTCTCCTGAATTCTAAATATTTTACAATTTTTTAACATTCGATATAAAAATGCTTCTTTAATCACGCTAACTTGTGCTCCCGAATCCACTAATGTTCTAACTTTATATTTTCCTATCTGTACTATACATGAGCTAGGATCTACCATATTTAATGACAATTGTTTTACCTCGTCTTGTTTTTTATTTCTAAATGTTCTATTATACTCATCCTTTGGTTTTTTAATATATTGATGCCCTTTTTGGATCTTACTATCTTCCCTCCTACTGCCGACCCTATTCAGTAAGCGGGATGCCAATTTTCCTGATTTCCTGACCTTCTAAAATTTCTCTGTATTTCTCCAGAATTCCAATTTGCTGGTCTGCCATTTGCAATTCTATTCTGTATACTCGACTGAACACCTCTACTATTTTGCGTATTCGATGGGCCACTTCTGTTACCACAAAAGCGAAAAATGTGCCCCCGTTCATGACACCCCCAACAAACCACATTAGAGTTATTTGTGTTTCCTTCCATGTTTCTTACAGTATTTCTCACTTGTCCTCTTCTATCTTGATTATATGCGTTCTCGTTTCTTTGTACCATCTGTATTTCTCCTCGTCTTCCTCTCCATCCATGTCTATACTGTCCTATTTCCATAGGTTCTTCAATTCTATCTTCTGAACTACTACCTAACTCTCGTCCTACTCTTAACCTAAACCTCCTCCTCAAGCTTTCCTCTTGTATAGCGATATCTACCGCTTGTGACAATCTTGCAGGATTCTCTCTTAATAATTTAAATTTCAATCCATCTGACCTAATCCCATCAACAAAAATCCCTACTAACATCCGTTCCACTTCTTCAGCTCGTACATTCTGTCCTAAAAATGACTCTTCAGCTAAATTGATTAACCTGTCACTGTATAACTGGACACTTTCTGTGCTGCTTTGTCTAGTCTGTCGCAATACTGAGAATGCGTGTTGTGGATCAGTAATTTCAGCATATTTTCTTGCGAGATCATCTTTAAATTCTTCCCAGGTTTCACCTCCTGCTGCTTCTAATTTTCTTCTTATATGGTCAGAAACTGGACTTGTACTTGTTCTGTATGCCAAATTCTTTTTCTCCCCATCTGTAGCGTTTATTAAATATGCATGTTTCTCAATAGAAATGATCCATTTCTTAAACTGATTTGCTTGACCACTAAATCTTTCAACATCACTGTTTACATTTTGTTGTCTTAACACTGCATCCAACCTTGATATTGCCCCGCCAACTCCAGTCAGTACCTGTGAAAAATCTTGGGATTCCATCCTAAAATCTATACTTATCAAGCAATATACAAATATTTCAAACAATGTTAATTTCAAATTCAGCAACAATACATAATCTGTTAATTACTCTAATATTATCTAATTAACTTAACTAAAGCCTCCAATCGAAGATCCTGACGAAGAATATTCCTGTTTCAATCCTGAATTTTGATAAAAGAATTTAAATGAGCTACTGATTCAGAATTACCTACACCACATTAACAAAGGACTCTAATCAACCTCGTTGAAATGAGCAGAACAAAGAAGAGCCTCTGGATTTCTTTCCATAATAATTTAATCGAAGTCGAAGTCAGTTCTTTCCAATTAATTCCTGACGAAAATTACGCTCGATACCAGGCTCGCAACAAGACTGCTTGTTTACTTGCTCGATTAACTGTAGATTCCCTTCAAGTAAGGTCACCTTCACGCAAACGACAACTGCTCACGACTTCAGCAAAAAAAACTCAGTTTCCAACAGCCATCTGGGTTTTTCATATATATATTTCAGCGCAAACGTAATCCAGTCAACAACAATTTGATTTAAAGCTGACGCTATCCAATCTCTTATTTTCATGTGGGACTCTCGCCATGGTCAGTTTAAAGTGCTTTATCTTATAAGTTGAGACAAATTTCATCAATGCCTTCTAAATGTGAAGTGACTGTAGAAAGTATTGCAGATCTTGATTTCATAATTATGAAATTTGCACCATAACCTTGACTTCACCTTCAACAGTCCCACGGGTTAAAATTCATAATTTGTACTGATTTGTATGGAATAGATAAAGTTACCAGTCTGCTTAATACAATATATGATACTGGAAACATACCTCATGAGTTATGTAATTCTGTATTTATTGCAATCCCAAAGAAATCAGGAGCCTTGGAATGTGATCAACATCGAACAATTAGTATAATGAGTCACATCACGAAGATTTTGCTAAGAATTATCATGCAAAGAGTTAGGAGGAAAATACAACCTGAAATAGGAGAAGAACAATGTGGGTTTGTAGTAGGCAAGGGTACAGTAAATGCTGTGTATATACTGAGAACCGTAATCGAACGTTCTATAGAAGTAAACAAAGATCTACACCTTTGCTTCATTGACTACACAAAGGCTTTTGATAAAGTGAGACATGTCAACATGATAAGGATGCTTGAAGATCTACAAATTGATGGGAAAGACCTTAGACTTGTAAAAAACATATATTGGAAACAACAAGCTGCCATAAGAGTTGATAATGAAGTAAGCCAATATCAGCCTATTAAGAGAGGTGTGAGACAGGGATGTGTAATGTCTCCAGATCTGTTTTCCCTGTACAGTGAAAATATTTTCAGAAATATTGAAAATATGGAAGGAATCAACATTGGGGGACGATGCATCAATAACATTAGATATGCAGATGATACAGTCTTGATTGCAGACAATGAACAGGACCTGCAAAATTTAGTAGATGCGGTTGTTACACATAGTGAACAACAAGGGTTAGAATTAAATTGTAAAAAGACACAGATTATGGTCGTCACTAAGAAGAACGAAATACCACAGTGTAATATACAAGTAAATGGGAATACTCTTCAACAAGTGAATAGGTACAATTACCTCGGAACAGTAATAACATCTGATGGGAGATGCCTTGAAGAGATTAGAACAAGAATCGCCATGGCAAAAGTAGCCTTTAGCAAGATGAAAAACATACTGACCAATAAAAAGATGTCAATTGAAACGAGAAAAAGAGTGTTGAGATGCTACATAGAACCTGTACTTTTATATGGATGTGAAGCTTGGACAATGAGCAGCCAGGCTGAAAAATATCTGATGGCTGTAGAAATGTGGTTTCTGAGGAAAATGCAAAGAATACCATGGACAGCCAGAAAGACCAATGAACAAGTCCTTCAAGAAACAAATGAAGATCGTAAACTGATCAGAGACATTAGACGTAGACAGTCACAATTTTTTGGGCATGTTATGAGAAGAAATGATTTGGAGAACTTGGTGACAACTGGTAAGATCGAGGGGAACAGACCAAGGGGAAGACCTAGAAACAAGTATCTGGATGGCTTGGCCTTGTGTCATGGTCGAGACAAAAACACGGAACTGATCCACGACTCTGTTGATCGAGTGAGATGGCAGAACATGACCGCCCACGCTTACCGGCATGGCACATGATGGATGGATGGACTGATTTTTGATGCAGAACGGCATTACTTGATCAATTATACAATTAGCGTTGGTCAATTCTCCAGTTAATTTATAGGATTAAATATGTAATAACATCAGTCTTTCAAAAAAATAAGTTTATCAATCAAACCTTTTTGAGCACTGTCCTTGAAAATGGATCTCCTTGTTAAACAGGTATACAACAACTATCAACAGGCGGCTTTCATCTGTTGCGTTTCTCAATATTTACAAACTTCCTTCTCCAGACGCCCAGACACAACAATTTTCCATAGCGGTACTCTCTCCGCGACCTCCCATGTTTCAGACTTTCACGGCACCAAATCAACCTGCTGTCATAGTGTGGTCAAGACAGGTTAAGCACGTGATCGTATAGGACCCAAGTCTCCGCGTTGTTATAAACATACTTTATTGGCCGAATCGTTATACTACAGCACACATGATGGTAGACTCCCTGCCCGGTGTTGACATGTCTTCTCGCTGGCCCCAAGTCAAGTGACGTGTGTGTTTTCCTAGATACCCTTCTTCATTCGTGCACACACGTTCACTATGGTTTTCCCCCTAGTCAAGGAATGCGCAGCATTCCTTAACTCTTTACTCCTAACCTAATTCCCTCACTGTTACAGAGAGAGAGAGAGAGAGAGACAGAGACAGAGACAGAGACAGAGACAGAGACAGAGACAGAGACAGAGAGTGAGAGAGAGAGAGGAAAAGAGAAGGAGAAAAGGAGGAAGAGGGGGAAGAGAGGGAGAGGAGGAGTGGGCGCGAGTAAGAAAGAAGCAGAGAGAGGGGGAGAGAGAGGAAGAGAGAGGAAGATATAGGAAAAGAGAAGAAGAAAAGAGGGAGAGAGGCGGAGAGAGGGCTGGGACGGGAGATATGGTACAATAAGAGAGAGAGACACAGAGAGAGAGGGAGAGCACATGATTAATGGAGAGAGGGAAAGGGGGTCGGGAACGCATGATAAAACGGTGCGGGAGAGAAAGAAGGAGGCTGAAAGAGAGGGAGATAGTGGGCGTGAGAAGAGGAGATAGAAGAAAAGAGAAGAAGCGAGAGACAGATTAAGATTAATGGAGAGATACAAAGGGAAAGAAAGGTTAAGAAAATTAAGAGAGAGAAGTAGAGAGCGGAAGAGAGAGGGAGAAAAGAAAGAGTTAAATGGAGAGAAGGAGGTAGAAATGGAGAGAGAGAGCAAGAGAGAAAAGTAGAGAGAAACAGAGAGAAAATAAACAGAGGCAGAGAAAGGAACAGAGAGGAAGACAAGGAGGGAGAGAGGAGAGAGAGAGGATGAGAGATAGAGAGGAGAAGAAGAGATAGGACGAGAGGGAAAGAGTGATAGAAAGAAAGAGAGATAACGACTGAGAAGAGAGTGGGCAAAATTGAGAGAAAGCGAAAGAGAGATATACAGGGAGCATGAGAGAAATAGAGAAAGAAGGAGAGAGGGGGATATTATAGAAAGGTAAATATAGAGATATAGAAATAGTGGGCGAGGGATACAAAGGGAGAGAGGAAGAAAGATTGATAAATATAAAGGCTATGGGGAATAAATTACAAGGAGAATGAGAATGAGGGAAACGAAGTGGGATAGGGAGGGAGAGGTGGAGAGAAGTGGACATAGGGAAAGAGACGCATGAGAGAATAAGGGAGAAGGACAGAGCGTGATGTAGAAAGAGGGAGAAAGAGAGGGGATCCACAGCACGGGGGAGATGGGGAGAGGGAAGGAAATGGAGGTGGAGTGAGTGAAAGATTTGAGGAGAGGGAGGAGATACAGATATGGATATGGAAGCGATAAGGGAAAGAGAGACAAAGCGCTAAGAAGAGAGAGGGGGAGAGAGAGAAAGGAAGAGAGATAGAATGAGGGACGGGAGAGGGAGGGAGGGAGGGAGAACGAACAAACGAATAATCTTTATTTTCAAAGGGTTAAGAATTGTTCACGCAGGCCCGTCTGACATTCTGCCCTTCTTCTTTGTTTCCTCTCATACATTCTTTCATTCAACATCACTTATTAAGCAGATCTTTGACAACAAAGAACGATAAGCATTAAAACGCATGAAAATTAATTAATAATACATGACTCACGGAGGCAATGTTTAACATGGGCATTATAAATACCTAATGAAGGTGTAACGTGCCATACATATGGGAATGTTATTTGGCTAGTTGTCGTTTGAGGTAATTTACCCTTATTATTATTTTTTGTTTGTTTGGGGGGGGGGGGGGTAGTCTTACTGAGGTAGTGTTCAAACAGTTTGCGAATGTATGTATAATGATTGGTGGTGTCTTTGATTTCTTGTGGAAGATTGTTCCACAACTGAGTGGCAGAGTATACTAAGCTTATTTTATATAAGTCTATCCTAGGTTTAGGGACATGGAGTATATT
>CAWUFQ010000663.1:15000-80838 GCA_963921405.1 Cepaea hortensis
TGTAATTGATGTTTTTTATGCCCCAACTGCATGTTTTTGAATGAGCTCGTGGTACAATTGATGTTATTTAAGCCCAAACTGCATGTTTTTGAATGAGCACGTGGTGCAATTTATGTTTTTTATGCCCCAACTGCATGTTTTTGAATGAGCACGTGGTGCAACTGATGTTTTTTATGCTTGTTTATGAATGAGCACGTGGTGCAATTGATGTTATTTATGCCCCAAATGCATGTTTATGAATGAGCACCTGGTGCAATTGACGTTTTTTATGCTTGTTTATGAATGAGCACGTGGTGCAACTGATGTTTTTTATGCCCCAACTGCATGTTTTTGAATGAGCACGTGTTGCAATTGATGTTATTTATGCCCCAACTGCTTGTTCTGGATAAAGTACGTGGTGCAACTGATGTTTTTTATGCTTGTTTATGAATGAGCACGTGGTGCAATCGATGTTATTTATGCCCCAACTGCATGTTTTTAAATGAGCACTTGGTGCAATTGATGTTATTTATGCCCCAACTGGTTGATCTGGATAGAGTACGTGGTGCAACTGATGTTTTTTATGCTTGTTTATGAATGAGTACGTGGTGCAATTGATGTTATTTATGCCCCAACTGCATGTTTTTGAATGAGCACGTGGTGCAACTGATGTATTTTATGCTTGTTTATGAATGCGCACGTGGTGCAACTGATGTTTTTTATGCCCCAACTGCATGTTTTTGAATGAGCACGTGGTGCAATTGATGTTTTTTATGCCCCAACTGCATGTTTTTGAATGAGCACATGGTGCAACTGATGTTTTTTATGCTTGTTTATGAATGAGCACGTGGTGCAATTGATGTTATTTATGCCCCAACTGCATGTTTATGAATGAGCACGTGGTGCAATTGACGTTTTTTATGCTTGTTTATGAATGAGCACGTGGTGCAACTGATGTTTTTTATGTCCCAACTGCATGTTTTTGAATGAGCACGTGTTGCAATTGATGTTATTTATGCCCCAACTGCTTGTTCTGGATAGAGTACGTGGTGCAACTGATGTTTTTTATGCTTGTTTATGAATGAGCACGTGGTGCAACTGATGTTTTTTATGCCCCAACTGCATATTTTTGAATGAGCACGTGGTGCAATTGATGTTATTTTTGCCCCAACTGCATGTTTTTGAATGAGGACGTGGTGCAACTGGTGTTTTTTATGCTTGTTTATGAATGAGCACGTGGTGCAACTGATGTTGTTTATGCCCCAACTGCATGTTTTTGAATGAGCACGTGGTGCAATTGATGTTATTTTTGCCCCAACTGCATGTTTTTGAATGAGGACGTGGTGCAACTGATGTTTTTTATGCTTGTTTATGAATGAGCACGTGGTGCAACTGATGTTATTTTTGCCCCAACTGCTTGTTTTTGAATGAGCACGTGGTGCAACTGATGTTTTTTATGCTTTTTTATGAATGAGCACGTGGTGCAATTGATGTTATTTATGCCCCAACTGCATGTTTATGAATGAGCACGTGGTGCAATTGACGTTTTGTATGCTTGTTTATGAATGAGCACGTGGTGCAACTGATGTTTTTTATGCCTCAACTGCAAGTTTTTGAATGAGCACGTGGTGCAATTGATGTTATTTATGCCCCAACTGCTTGTTCTGGATTGAGTACGTGGTGCAACTGATGTTGTTTATGCTTGTTTATAAATGAGCACGTGGTGCAACTGGTGTTTTTATGCCCCAACTGCATGTTTATGAATGAGCACGTGGTGCAACTAATGTTTTTTATGCCCCAACTGCATGTTTTTGAATGATCACGTGGTACAATTGATGTTATTTATGCCCAACTGCTTTTTCTGGATAGAGAATGTGGTGCAACTGATGTTTTTTATGCTTGTTCATGAATGAGCACGTGGTGCAATTGATGTTATTTATGCCCCAACTGCATCTTTTTCAATAAGCACGTGGTGCAACTAATGTTTTTTATGCTTGTTTATGAATGAGCATGTGGTGCATCTGATGTTTTTTATGCCCCAACTGCATGTTTTTGAATGAGCACGTGGTGCAATTGATGTTATTTATGCCCCAACTGCATGTTGTTGAATGAGCACGTGGTGCAACTGATGTTTTTTATGCTGGTTTATTAATGAGCACGTGGTGCAACTGATGTTTTTTATGCCCCAAATGCATGTTTTTGAATGAGCACATGGTGCAACTGATGTTTTTTATGCTTGTTTATGAATGAGCACGTGGTGCAATTGATGTTATTTATGCCCCAACTGCATGTTTATGAATGAGCACGTGGTGCAATTGACGTTTTTTATGCTTGTTTATGAATGAGCACGTGGTGCAACTGATGTTATTTATGCCCAACTGCTTGTTCTGGATAAAGTATGTGGTGCAATTGATGTTTTTTATGCTTGTTTATGATGAGCACGAGGTGCAATTGATGTTATTTATGCCCCAACTGCATCTTTTTCAATAAGCACGTGGTGCAACTAATGTTTTTTATGCTTGTTTATGAATGAGCATGTGGTGCATCTGATGTTTTTTATGCCCCAGCTGCATGTTTTTGAATGAGCACGTGGTGCAATTGATGTTATTTATGCCCCAACTGCATGTTTTGAATGAGCACGTGGTGCAACTGGTTTTTTTATGCTGGTTTATGAATGAGCACGTGGTGCAACTGATGTTTTTTATGCCCCAACTGCATGTTTTTGAATGAGCACGTGGTACAACTGATGTTTTGTATGCTAGTTTTTGAATGAGCACGTGGTGCAAATGATATTATTAATGCCCCAACTGCATGTTTTTGAATGAGCACGTGGTGCAACTGATGTTTTTTATGCTTGTTTATGAATGAGCACGTGGTGCAACTGATGTTTTTTATGCCCCAACTGCATATTTTTGAATGAGCACGTGGTGCAATTGATGTTATTTATGCCCCAACTGCATGTTTTTGAATGAGCACATGGTGCAACTGATGTATTTTATGCCTGTTTATGAATGAGAACGAGGTGCAACTGATGTTTTTATGCTTGTTTATGAATGAGCACGTGGTGCAATTGATGTTATTTATGCCCCAACTGCATGTTTTTGAATGAGCACGTGGTGCAACTGATGTCTTTTATGCTTGTTTATGAATGAGCACGTGGTGCAACTGATGTTGTTTATGCCCCAACTGCATGTTTTTGAATGAGCACGTGGTGCAATTGATGTTATTTATGCCCCAACTGCTTGTTCTGGATAGAGTACGTGGTGCAACTGATGTGTTTTATGCTTGTTTATGAATGAGCTTGTGGTACAATTGATGTTATTTAAGCCCAAACTGCATGTTTTTGAATGAGCACGTGGTGCAATTGATGTTTTTTATGCCCCAACTGCATGTTTTTGAATGAGCACGTGTTGCAATTGATGTTATTTATGCCCTAACTGCTTGTTCTGGATAGAGTACGTGGTGCAACTGATGTTTTTTATGCTTGTTTATGAATGAGCACGTGGTGCAATTGATGTTATTTATGCCCCAACTGCATGTTTATGAATGAGCACGTGGTGCAATTGACGTTTTTTATGCTTGTTTATGAATGAGCACGTGGTGCAACTGATGTTTTTTATGCCCCAACTGCATGTTTTTGAATGAGCACGTGGTACAACTGATGTTTTTTATGCTGGTTTTTGAATGAGCACGTGGTGCAACTGATATTATTAATGCCCCAACTGCATGTTCTTGAATGAGCACGTGGTGCAACTGATGTTTTTTATGCTTGTCTATGAATGAGCACGTGGTGCAATTGATGTTATTTATGCCCCAACTGCATGTTTTTGAATGAGCACGTGGTGCAACTGATGTTTTTTATGCTTGTTTATGAATGAGCACGTGGTGCAACTGATGTTTTTTATGCTCCAACTGCATGTTTTTGAATGAGCACGTGTTGCAATTGATGTTATTTATGCCCTAACTGCTTGTTCTGGATAGAGTACGTGGTGCAACTGATGTTTTTTATGCTTGTTTATGAATGAGCACGTGGTGCAATTGATGTTATTTATGCCCCAACTGCATGTTTATGAATGAGCACGTGGTGCAATTGACGTTTTTTATGCTTGTTTATGAATGAGCACGTGGTGCAACTGATGTTTTTTATGCCCCAACTGCATGTTTTTGAATGAGCACGTGGTACAACTGATGTTTTTTATGCTGGTTTTTGAATGAGCACGTGGTGCAACTGATATTATTAATGCCCCAACTGCATGTTCTTGAATGAGCACGTGGTGCAACTGATGTTTTTTATGCTTGTCTATGAATGAGCACGTGGTGCAATTGATGTTATTTATGCCCCAACTGCATGTTTTTGAATGAGCACGTGGTGCAACTGATGTTTTTTATGCTTGTTTATGAATGAGCACGTGGTGCAACTGATGTTGTTTATGCCCCAACTGCATGTTTTTGAATGAGCACGTGGTGCAATTGATGTTATTTATGCCCCAACTGCTTGTTCTGGATAGAGTATGTGGTGCAACTGATGTTTTTTATGCTTGTTTATGAATGAGCACGTGGTGTAATTGATGTTTTTATGCCCCAACTGCATGTTTTTGAATGAGCTCGTGGTACAATTGATGTTATTTAAGCCCAAACTGCATGTTTTTGAATGAGCACGTGTTGCAATTGATGTTTTTTATGCCCCAACTGCTTGTTCTGGATAGAGTACGTGGTGCAACTGATGTTTTTTATGCTTGTTTATGAATGAACACGTGGTGCAATAGATGTTATTTATGCCCCAACTGCATGTTTTTGAATGAGCACGTGGTGCAATTGATGTTCTTTATGCCCCAACTGCTTGTTCTGGATAGAGTACGTGGTGCAACTGATGTTGTTTATGCTTGCTTATGAATTAGCACGTGGTGCAACTGGTGTTTTTTATGCCTCAACTGCATGTTTATGAATGAGCACGTGGTGCAACTGATGTTATTAATGCCCCAACTGCTTGTTTATGAATGAGCACGTGGTGCAACTGATGTTTTTTTATGCTTGTTTATGAATGAGCACGTGTTGCAACTGATGTTTTGTATGCCCCAACTGCATGTTTTTGAATGAGCACGTGGTTCATCTGATGTTTTTTATGCTTGTTTATGAATGAGCACGTGGTGCAACTGATGTTTTTTATGCCTCAACTGCAAGTTTTTGAATGAGCACGTGGTGCAATTGATGTTATTTATGCCCCAACTGCTTGTTCTGGATAGAGTACGTGGTGTAACTGATGTTTTTTATGCTTGTTTATGAATGAGCACGTGGTGCTATTGATGTTATTAATGCCCCAACTGCATGTTTTTGAATGAGCACGTGGTGCAATTTAAGTTATTTATGCCCCAACTGCTTGTTCTGGATTGAGTACGTGGTGCAACTGATGTTGTTTATGCTTGTTTATAAATGAGCACGTGGTGCAACTGGTGTTTTTATGCCCCAACTGCATGTTTATGAATGAGCACGTGGTGCAACTGATGTTTTTTTATGCCCCAACTGCATGTTTTTGAATGATCACGTGGTACAATTGATGTTATTTATGCCCAATTGCTTGTTCTGGATAGAGTATGTGGTGCAACTGATGTTTTTTATGCTTGTTCATGAATGAGCACGTGGTGCAATTGATGTTATTTATGCCCCAACTGCATCTTTTTCAATAAGCACGTGGTGCAACTAATGTTTTTTATGCTTGTTTATGAATGAGCATGTGGTGCATCTGATGTTTTTTATGCCCCAACTGCATGTTTTTGAATGAGCACGTGGTGCAATTGATGTTATTTATGCCCCAACTGCATGTTTTTGAATGAGCACGTGGTGCAACTGATGTTTTTTATGCTGGTTTATGAATGAGCACGTGGTGCAACTGATGTTTTTTATGCCCCAACTGCATGTTTTTAAATTAGCACGTGGTACAACTGATGTTTTTTATGCTGGTTTTTGAATGAGCACGTGGTGCAACTGATATTATTAATGCCCCAACTGCATGTTTTTGAATGAGCACGTGGTGCAACTGATGTTTTTTATGCTAGTTTATGAATGAGCACGTGGTGAAACTGATGTTTTTTATGCCCCAACTGCATATTTTTGAATGAGCACGTGGTGCAATTGATGTTATTTATGCCCCAACTGCATGTTTTTGAATGAGCACGTGGTGCAACTGGTGTTTTTTATGCCTGTTTATGAATGAGAACGTGGTGCAACTGATGTTTTTTATGCTTGTTTATGAATGAGCACGTGGTGATTTTGATGTTATTTATGCCCCAACTGCATGTTTTTGAATGAGCACGTGGTGCAACTGATGTTTTTTATGCTTGTTTATGAATGAGCACGTGGTGCAACTGATGTTGTTTATGCCACAACTGCATGTTTTTGAATGAGCAAGAGGTGCAATTGATGTTATTTATGCCCCAACTGCTTGTTCTGGATAGAGTACATGGTGCAACTGATGTTTTTTATGCTTGTTTATGAATGAGCACGTGGTGTAATTGATGTTTTTTATGCCCAAACTGCATGTTTTTGAATGAGCACGTGGTGCAATTGACGTTTTTTATGCCCCAACTGCATGTTTTTGAATGAGCACATGGTGCAACTGATGTTTTTTATGCTTGTTTATGAATGAGCACGTGGTGCAATTGATGTTATTTATGCCCCAACTGCATGTTTATGAATGAGCACGTGGTGCAATTGACGTATTTTATGCTTGTTTATGAATGAGCACATGGTGCAACTGATGTTATTTATGCCCAACTGCTTGTTCTGGATAGAGTATGTGGTGCAACTGATGTTTTTTATGCTTGTTTATGAATGAGCACGTGGTGCAATTGATGTTATTTATGCCCCAACTGCATCTTTTTCAATAAGCACGTGGTGCAACTAATGTTTTTTATGCTTGTTCATGAATGAGCATGTGGTGCATCTGATGTTATTTATGCCCCAACTGCATGTTTTTGAATGAGCACGTGGTGCAACTGATGTTTTTTATGCTGAATGAGCACGTGGTGCAACTGATGTTTTTTTATGCCCCAACTGCATGTTTTTGAATGAGCACGTGGTACAACTGATGTTTTTTATGCTGGTTTTTGAATGAGCACGTGGTGCAACTGATATTATTAATGCCCCAACTGCATGTTTTTGAATGAGCACGTGGTGCAACTGATGTTTTTTATGCTTGTTTATGAATGAGCACGTGGTGCAACTGATGTTTTTTATGCCCCAACTGCATATTTTTGAATGAGCACGTGGTGCAATTGATGTTATTTATGCCCCAACTGCATGTTTTTGAATGAGCACGTGGCGCAACTGATGTTTTTTATGCCTGTTTATGAATGAGAACGAGGTGCAACTGATGTTTTTATGCTTGTTTATGAATGAGCACGTGGTGCAATTGATGTTATTTATGCCCCAACTGCTTGTTCTGGATAGAGTACGTGGTGCAACTGATGTGTTTTATGCTTGTTTATGAATGAGCACGTGGTGTAATTGATGTTTTTTATGCCCCAACTGCATGTTTTTGAATGAGCTCGTGGTACAATTGATGTTATTTAAGCCCAAACTGCATGTTTTTGAAAGAGCACGTGGTGCAATTGATGTTTTTTATGCCCCAACTGCATGTTTTTGAATGAGCACATGGTGCAACTGATGTTTTTTATGCTTGTTTATGAATGAGCACGTGGTGCAATTGATGTTATTTATGCCCCAACTGCATGTTTATGAATGAGCACGTGGTGCAATTGACGTTTTTTATGCTTGTTTATGAATGAGCACGTGGTGCAACTGATGTTTTTTATGCTCCAACTGCATGTTTTTGAATGAGCACGTGTTGCAATTGATGTTATTTATGCCCCAACTGCTTGTTCTGGATAGAGTACGTGGTGCAACTGATGTTTTTTATGCTTGTTTATGAATGAGCACGTGGTGCAATTGATGTTATTTATGCCCCAACTGCATGTTTTTGAATGAGCACGTGGTGCAACTGATATTATTAATGCCCCAACTGCATGTTTTTGAATGAGCACGCGGTGCAACTGATGTTTTTTATGCTTGTTTATGAATGAGCACGTGGTGCAATTGATGTTATTTTTGCCCCAACTGCATGTTTTTGAATGAGGACGTGGTGCAACTGATGTTTTTTATGCTTGTTTATGAATGAGCACGTGGTGCAACTGATGTTGTTTATGCCCCAACTGCATGTTTTTGAATGAGCACGTGGTGCAATTGATGTTATTTATGCCCCAACTGCTTGTTCTGGATAGAGTACGTGGTGCAACTGATGTTTTTTATGCTTGTTTATGAATGAGCACGTGGTGCAACTGATGTTATTTATGCCCCAACTGCATGTTTTTGAATGAGCACGTGGTGCAATTGATGTTATTTATGCCCCAACTGCTTGTTATGGATAGAGTACGTGGTGCAACTGATGTTTTTTATGCTTGTTTATGAATGAGCACGTGGTGCAATTGATGTTATTTTTGCCCCAACTGCATGTTTTTGAATGAGGACGTGGTGCAACTGATGTTTTTTATGCTTGTTTATGAATGAGCACGTAATGCAACTGATGTTGTTTATGCCCCAACTGCATGTTTTTGAATGAGCACGTGGTGCAATTGATGTTATTTATGCCCCAACTGCTTGTTCTGGATAGAGTACGTGGTGCAACTGATGTTTTTTATGCTTGTTTATGAATGAGCACGTGGTGCAACTGATGTTTTTTATGCCCCAACTGCATGTTTTTGAATGAGCACGTGGTGCAATTTATGTTATTTATGCCCCAACTGCTTGTTTTTTAATGAGCACGTGGTGCAACTGATGTTTTTTATGCTTTTTTATGAATGAGAACGTGGTGCAATTGATGTTATTTATGCCCCAACTGCATGTTTATGAATGAGCACGTGGTGCAATTGACGTTTTGTATGCTTGTTTATGAATGAGCACGTGGTGCAACTGATGTTTTTTATGCCTCAACTGCAAGTTTTTGAATGAGCACGTGGTGCAATTGATGTTATTTATGCCCCAACTGCTTGTTCTGGATTGAGTACGTGGTGCAACTGATGTTGTTTATGCTTGTTTATAAATGAGCACGTGGTGCAACTGGTGTTTTTATGCCCCAACTGCATGTTTATGAATGAGCACGTGGTGCAACTAATGTTTTTTATGCCCCAACTGCATGTTTTTGAATGATCACGTGGTACAATTGATGTTATTTATGCCCAACTGCTTTTTCTGGATAGAGAATGTGGTGCAACTGATGTTTTTTATGCTTGTTCATGAATGAGCACGTGGTGCAATTGATGTTATTTATGCCCCAACTGCATCTTTTTCAATAAGCACGTGGTGCAACTAATGTTTTTTATGCTTGTTTATGAATGAGCATGTGGTGCATCTGATGTTTTTTATGCCCCAACTGCATGTTTTTGAATGAGCACGTGGTGCAATTGATGTTATTTATGCCCCAACTGCATGTTGTTGAATGAGCACGTGGTGCAACTGATGTTTTTTATGCTGGTTTATGAATGAGCACGTGGTGCAACTGATGTTTTTTATGCCCCAAATGCATGTTTTTGAATGAGCACATGGTGCAACTGATGTTTTTTATGCTTGTTTATGAATGAGCACGTGGTGCAATTGATGTTATTTATGCCCCAACTGCATGTTTATGAATGAGCACGTGGTGCAATTGACGTTTTTTATGCTTGTTTATGAATGAGCACGTGGTGCAACTGATGTTATTTATGCCCAACTGCTTGTTCTGGATAAAGTATGTGGTGCAATTGATGTTTTTTATGCTTGTTTATGATGAGCACGAGGTGCAATTGATGTTATTTATGCCCCAACTGCATCTTTTTCAATAAGCACGTGGTGCAACTAATGTTTTTTATGCTTGTTTATGAATGAGCATGTGGTGTATCTGATGTTTTTTATGCCCCAGCTGCATGTTTTTGAATGAGCACGTGGTGCAATTGATGTTATTTATGCCCCAACTGCATGTTTTGAATGAGCACGTGGTGCAACTGGTTTTTTTATGCTGGTTTATGAATGAGCACGTGGTGCAACTGATGTTTTTTATGCCCCAACTGCATGTTTTTGAATGAGCACGTGGTACAACTGATGTTTTGTATGCTAGTTTTTGAATGAGCACGTGGTGCAACTGATATTATTAATGCCCCAACTGCATGTTTTTGAATGAGCACGTGGTGCAACTGATGTTTTTTATGCTTGTTTATGAATGAGCACGTGGTGCAACTGATGTTTTTTATGCCCCAACTGCATATTTTTGAATGAGCACGTGGTGCAATTGATGTTATTTATGCCCCAACTGCATGTTTTTGAATGAGCACGTGGTGCAACTGATGTATTTTATGCCTGTTTATGAATGAGAACGAGGTGCAACTGATGTTTTTATGCTTGTTTATGAATGAGCACGTGGTGCAATTGATGTTATTTTTGCCCCAACTGCATGTTTTTGAATGAGCACGTGGTGCAACTGATGTCTTTTATGCTTGTTTATGAATGAGCACGTGGTGCAACTGATGTCGTTTATGCCCCAACTGCATGTTTTTGAATGAGCACGTGGTGCAATTGATGTTATTTATGCCCCAACTGCTTGTTCTGAATAGAGTACGTGGTGCAACTGATGTGTTTTATGCTTGTTTATGAATGAGCTTGTGGTACAATTGATGTTATTTAAGCCCAAACTGCATGTTTTTGAATGAGCACGTGGTGCAATTGATGTTTTTTATGCCCCAACTGCATGTTTTTGAATGAGCACATGGTGCAACTGATGTTTTTTATGCTTGTTTATGAATGAGCACGTGGTGCAATTGATGTTATTTATGCCCCAACTGCATGTTTATGAATGAGCACGTGGTGCAATTGACGTTTTTTATGCTTGTTTATGAATGAGCACGTGGTGCAACTGATGTTTTTTATGCCCCAACTGCATGTTTTTGAATGAGCACGTGGTACAACTGATGTTTTTTATGCTGGTTTTTGAATGAGCACGTGGTGCAACTGATATTATTAATGCCCCAACTGCATGTTCTTGAATGAGCACGTGGTGCAACTGATGTTTTTTATGCTTGTTTATGAATGAGCACGTGGTGCAACTGATGTTTTGTATGCCCCAACTGCATGTTTTTGAATGAGCACGTGGTGCAATTGATGTTATTTATGCCCCAACTGCTTGTTCTGGATAGAGTACTTGGTGCAACTGATGTTTTTTATGCTTGTCTATGAATGAGCACGTGGTGCAATTGATGTTATTTATGCCCCAACTGCATGTTTTTGAATGAGCACGTGGTGCAACTGATGTTTTTTATGCTTGTTTATGAATGAGCACGTGGTGCAACTGATGTTGTTTATGCCCCAACTGCATGTTTTTGAATGAGCACGTGGTGCAATTGATGTTATTTATGCCCCAACTGCTTGTTCTGGATAGAGTACGTGGTGCAACTGATGTTTTTCATGCTTGTTTATGAATGAGCACGTGGCGTAATTGATGTTTTTATGCCCCAACTGCATGTTTTTGAATGAGCTCGTGGTACAATTGATGTTATTTAAGCCCAAACTGCATGTTTTTGAATGAGCACGTGTTGCAATTGATGTTTTTTATGCCCCAACTGCTTGTTCTGGATAGAGTACGTGGTGCAACTGATGTTTTTTATGCTTGTTTATGAATGAACACGTGGTGCAATAGATGTTATTTATGCCCCAACTGCATGTTTTTGAATGAGCACGTGGTGCAATTGATGTTCTTTATGCCCCAACTGCTTGTTCTGGATAGAGTACGTGGTGCAACTGATGTTGTTTATGCTTGTTTATGAATGAGCACGTGGTGCAACTGGTGTTTTTTATGCCTCAACTGCATGTTTATGAATGAGCACGTGGTGCAACTGATGTTATTAATGCCCCAACTGCTTGTTTATGAATGAGCACGTGGTGCAACTGATGTTTTTTATGCTTGTTTATGAATGAGCACGTGTTGCAACTGATGTTTTGTATGCCCCAACTGCATGTTTTTGAATGAGCACGTGGTTCATCTGATGTTTTTTATGCTTGTTTATGAATGAGCACGTGGTGCAACTGATGTTTTTTATGCCTCAACTGCAAGTTTTTGAATGAGCACGTGGTGCAATTGATGTTATTTATGCCCCAACTGCTTGTTCTGGATAGAGTACGTGGTGTAACTCATGTTTTTTATGCTTGTTTATGAATGAGCACGTGGTGCTATTGATGTTATTAATGCCCCAACTGCATGTTTTTGAATGAGCACGTGGTGCAATTTAAGTTATTTATGCCCCAACTGCTTGTTCTGGATTGAGTACGTGGTGCAACTGATGTTGTTTATGCTTGTTTATAAATGAGCACGTGGTGCAACTGGTGTTTTTATGCCCCAACTGCATGTTTATGAATGAGCACGTGGTGCAACTGATGTTTTTTATGCCCCAACTGCATGTTTTTGAATGATCACGTGGTACAATTGATGTTATTTATCCCCAACTGCTTGTTCTGGATAGAGTATGTGGTGCAACTGATGTTTTTTATGCTTGTTCATGAATGAGCACGTGGTGCAATTGATGTTATTTATGCCCCAACTGCATCTTTTTCAATAAGCACGTGGTGCAACTAATGTTTTTTATGCTTGTTTATGAATGAGCATGTGGTGCATCTGATGTTTTTTATGCCCCAACTGCATGTTTTTGAATGAGCACGTGGTGGGATTGATGTTATTTATGCCCCAACTGCATGTTTTTGAATGAGCACGTGGTGCAACTGATGTTTTTTATGCTGGTTTATGAATGAGCACGTGGTGCAACTGATGTTTTTTATGCCCCAACTGCATGTTTTTGAATGAGCACGTGGTGCAACTGATGTTTTTTATGCTAGTTTATGAATGAGCACGTGGTGCAACTGATGTTTTTTATGCCCCAACTGCATATTTTTGAATGAGCACGTGGTGCAATTGATGTTATTTATGCCCCAACTGCATGTTTTTGAATGAGCACGTGGTGCAACTGGTGTTTTTTATGCCTGTTTATGAATGAGAACGTGGTGCAACTGATGTTTTTTATGCTTGTTTATGAATGAGCACGTGGTGCAATTGATGTTATTTTTGCCCCAACTGCATGTTTTTGAATGAGGACGTGGTGCAACTGATGTTTTTTATGCTTGTTTATGAATGAGCACGTGGTGCAACTGATGTTGTTTATGCCCCAACTGCATGTTTTTGAATGAGCACGTGGTGCAATTGATGTTATTTATGCCCCAACTGCTTGTTCTGGATAGAGTACGTGGTGCAACTGATGTTTTTTATGCTTGTTTATGAATGAGCACGTGGTGCAACTGATGTTTTTTATGCCCCAACTGCATGTTTTTGAATGAGCACGTGGTGCAATTTATGTTATTTATGCCCCAACTGCTTGTTTTTGAATGAGCACGTGGTGCAACTGATGTTTTTTATGCTTTTTTATGAATGAGAACGTGGTGCAATTGATGTTATTTATGCCCCAACTGCATGTTTATGAATGAGCACGTGGTGCAATTGACGTTTTGTATGCTTGGTTATGAATGAGCACGTGGTGCAACTGATGTTTTTTATGCCTCAACTGCAAGTTTTTGAATGAGCACGTGGTGCAATTGATGTTATTTATGCCCCAACTGCTTGTTCTGGATTGAGTACGTGGTGCAACTGATGTTGTTTATGCTTGTTTATAAATGAGCACGTGGTGCAACTGGTGTTTTTATGCCCCAACTGCATGTTTATGAATGAGCACGTGGTGCAACTAATGTTTTTTATGCCCCAACTGCATGTTTTTGAATGATCACGTGGTACAATTGATGTTATTTATGCCCAACTGCTTTTTCTGGATAGAGAATGTGGTGCAACTGATGTTTTTTATGCTTGTTCATGAATGAGCACGTGGTGCAATTGATGTTATTTATGCCCCAACTGCATCTTTTTCAATAAGCACGTGGTGCAACTAATGTTTTTTATGCTTGTTTATGAATGAGCATGTGGTGCATCTGATGTTTTTTATGCCCCAACTGCATGTTTTTGAATGAGCACGTGGTGCAATTGATGTTATTTATGCCCCAACTGCATGTTGTTGAATGAGCACGTGGTGCAACTGATGTTTTTTATGCTGGTTTATGAATGAGCACGTGGTGCAACTGATGTTTTTTATGCCCCAAATGCATGTTTTTGAATGAGCACATGGTGCAACTGATGTTTTTTATGCTTGTTTATGAATGAGCACGTGGTGCAATTGATGTTATTTATGCCCCAACTGCATGTTTATGAATGAGCACGTGGTGCAATTGACGTTTTTTATGCTTGTTTATGAATGAGCACGTGGTGCAACTGATGTTATTTATGCCCAACTGCTTGTTCTGGATAAAGTATGTGGTGCAATTGATGTTTTTTATGCTTGTTTATGATGAGCACGAGGTGCAATTGATGTTATTTATGCCCCAACTGCATCTTTTTCAATAAGCACGTGGTGCAACTAATGTTTTTTATGCTTGTTTATGAATGAGCATGTGGTGCATCTGATGTTTTTTATGCCCCAGCTGCATGTTTTTGAATGAGCACGTGGTGCAATTGATGTTATTTATGCCCCAACTGCATGTTTTGAATGAGCACGTGGTGCAACTGGTTTTTTTATGCTGGTTTATGAATGAGCACGTGGTGCAACTGATGTTTTTTATGCCCCAACTGCATGTTTTTGAATGAGCACGTGGTACAACTGATGTTTTGTATGCTAGTTTTTGAATGAGCACGTGGTGCAACTGATATTATTAATGCCCCAACTGCATGTTTTTGAATGAGCACGTGGTGCAACTGATGTTTTTTATGCTTGTTTATGAATGAGCACGTGGTGCAACTGATGTTTTTTATGCCCCAACTGCATATTTTTGAATGAGCACGTGGTGCAATTGATGTTATTTATGCCCCAACTGCATGTTTTTGAATGAGCACGTGGTGCAACTGATGTATTTTATGCCTGTTTATGAATGAGAACGAGGTGCAACTGATGTTTTTATGCTTGTTTATGAATGAGCACGTGGTGCAATTGATGTTATTTTTGCCCCAACTGCATGTTTTTGAATGAGCACGTGGTGCAACTGATGTCTTTTATGCTTGTTTATGAATGAGCACGTGGTGCAACTGATGTCGTTTATGCCCCAACTGCATGTTTTTGAATGAGCACGTGGTGCAATTGATGTTATTTATGCCCCAACTGCTTGTTCTGGATAGAGTACGTGGTGCAACTGATGTGTTTTATGCTTGTTTATGAATGAGCTTGTGGTACAATTGATGTTATTTAAGCCCAAACTGCATGTTTTTGAATGAGCACGTGGTGCAATTGATGTTTTTTATGCCCCAACTGCATGTTTTTGAATGAGCACATGGTGCAACTGATGTTTTTTATGCTTGTTTATGAATGAGCACGTTGTGCAATTGATGTTATTTATGCCCCAACTGCATGTTTATGAATGAGCACGTGGTGCAATTGACGTTTTTTATGCTTGTTTATGAATGAGCACGTGGTGCAACTGATGTTTTTTATGCCCCAACTGCATGTTTTTGAATGAGCACGTGGTACAACTGATGTTTTTTATGCTGGTTTTTGAATGAGCACGTGGTGCAACTGATATTATTAATGCCCCAACTGCATGTTCTTGAATGAGCACGTGGTGCAACTGATGTTTTTTATGCTTGTTTATGAATGAGCACGTGGTGCAACTGATGTTTTGTATGCCCCAACTGCATGTTTTTGAATGAGCACGTGGTGCAATTGATGTTATTTATGCCCCAACTGCTTGTTCTGGATAGAGTACTTGGTGCAACTGATGTTTTTTATGCTTGTCTATGAATGAGCACGTGGTGCAATTGATGTTATTTATGCCCCAACTGCATGTTTTTGAATGAGCACGTGGTGCAACTGATGTTTTTTATGCTTGTTTATGAATGAGCACGTGGTGCAACTGATGTTGTTTATGCCCCAACTGCATGTTTTTGAATGAGCACGTGGTGCAATTGATGTTATTTATGCCCCAACTGCTTGTTCTGGATAGAGTACGTGGTGCAACTGATGTTTTTCATGCTTGTTTATGAATGAGCACGTGGTGTAATTGATGTTTTTATGCCCCAACTGCATGTTTTTGAATGAGCTCGTGGTACAATTGATGTTATTTAAGCCCAAACTGCATGTTTTTGAATGAGCACGTGTTGCAATTGATGTTTTTTATGCCCCAACTGCTTGTTCTGGATAGAGTACGTGGTGCAACTGATGTTTTTTATGCTTGTTTATGAATGAACACGTGGTGCAATAGATGTTATTTATGCCCCAACTGCATGTTTTTGAATGAGCACGTGGTGCAATTGATGTTCTTTATGCCCCAACTGCTTGTTCTGGATAGAGTACGTGGTGCAACTGATGTTGTTTATGCTTGTTTATGAATGAGCACGTAGTGCAACTGGTGTTTTTTATGCCTCAACTGCATGTTTATGAATGAGCACGTGGTGCAACTGATGTTATTAATGCCCCAACTGCTTGTTTATGAATGAGCACGTGGTGCAACTGATGTTTTTTATGCTTGTTTATGAATGAGCACGTGTTGCAACTGATGTTTTGTATGCCCCAACTGCATGTTTTTGAATGAGCACGTGGTTCATCTGATGTTTTTTATGCTTGTTTATGAATGAGCACGTGGTGCAACTGATGTTTTTTATGCCTCAACTGCAAGTTTTTGAATGAGCACGTGGTGCAATTGATGTTATTTATGCCCCAACTGCTTGTTCTGGATAGAGTACGTGGTGTAACTCATGTTTTTTATGCTTGTTTATGAATGAGCACGTGGTGCTATTGATGTTATTAATGCCCCAACTGCATGTTTTTGAATGAGCACGTGGTGCTATTGATGTTATTTATGCCCCAACTGCATGTTGTTGAATGAGCACGTGGTGCAACTGATGTTTTTTATGCCCCAAATGCATGTTTTTGAATGAGCACATGGTGCAACTGATGTTTTTTATGCTTGTTTATGAATGAGCACGTGGTGCAATTGATGTTATTTATGCCCCAACTGCATGTTTATGAATGAGCACGTGGTGCAATTGACGTTTTTTATGCTTGTTTATGAATGAGCACGTGGTGCAACTGATGTTATTTATGCTTGTTTATGATGAGCACGAGGTGCAATTGATGTTATTTATGCCCCAACTGCATCTTTTTCAATAAGCACGTGGTGCAACTAATGTTTTTTATGCTTGTTTATGAATGAGCATGTGGTGCATCTGATGTTTTTTATGCCCCAGCTGCATGTTTTTGAATGAGCACGTGGTGCAATTGATGTTATTTATGCCCCAACTGCATGTTTTGAATGAGCACGTGGTGCAACTGGTTTTTTTATGTTGGTTTATGAATGAGCACGTGGTGCAACTGATGTTTTTTATGCCCCAACTGCATGTTTTTGAATGAGCACGTGGTACAACTGATGTTTTGTATGCTAGTTTTTGAATGAGCACGTGGTGCAACTGATATTATTAATGCCCCAACTGCATGTTTTTGAATGAGCACGTGGTGCAACTGATGTTTTTTATGCTTGTTTATGAATGAGCACGTGGTGCAACTGATGTTTTTTATGCCCCAACTGCATATTTTTGAATGAGCACGTGGTGCAATTGATGTTATTTATGCCCCAACTGCATGTTTTTGAATGAGCACGTGGTGCAACTGATGTATTTTATGCCTGTTTATGAATGAGAACGAGGTGCAACTGATGTTTTTATGCTTGTTTATGAATGAGCACGTGGTGCAATTGATGTTATTTTTGCCCCAACTGCATGTTTTTGAATGAGCACGTGGTGCAACTGATGTCTTTTATGCTTGTTTATGAATGAGCACGTGGTGCAACTGATGTCGTTTATGCCCCAACTGCATGTTTTTGAATGAGCACGTGGTGCAATTGATGTTATTTATGCCCCAACTGCTTGTTCTGGATAGAGTACGTGGTGCAACTGATGTGTTTTATGCTTGTTTATGAATGAGCTTGTGGTACAATTGATGTTATTTAAGCCCAAACTGCATGTTTTTGAATGAGCACGTGGTGCAATTGATGTTTTTTATGCCCCAACTGCATGTTTTTGAATGAGCACATGGTGCAACTGATGTTTTTTATGCTTGTTTATGAATGAGCACGTGGTGCAATTGATGTTATTTATGCCCCAACTGCATGTTTATGAATGAGCACGTGGTGCAATTGACGTTTTTTATGCTTGTTTATGAATGAGCACGTGGTGCAACTGATGTTTTTTATGCCCCAACTGCATGTTTTTGAATGAGCACGTGGTACAACTGATGTTTTTTATGCTGGTTTTTTAATGAGCACGTGGTGCAACTGATATTATTAATGCCCCAACTGCATGTTCTTGAATGAGCACGTGGTGCAACTGATGTTTTTTATGCTTGTTTATGAATGAGCACGTGGTGCAACTGATGTTTTGTATGCCCCAACTGCATGTTTTTGAATGAGCACGTGGTGCAATTGATGTTATTTATGCCCCAACTGCTTGTTCTGGATAGAGTACTTGGTGCAACTGATGTTTTTTATGCTTGTCTATGAATGAGCACGTGGTGCAATTGATGTTATTTATGCCCCAACTGCATGTTTTTGAATGAGCACGTGGTGCAACTGATGTTTTTTATGCTTGTTTATGAATGAGCACGTGGTGCAACTGATGTTGTTTATGCCCCAACTGCATGTTTTTGAATGAGCACGTGGTGCAATTGATGTTATTTATGCCCCAACTGCTTGTTCTGGATAGAGTACGTGGTGCAACTGATGTTTTTCATGCTTGTTTATGAATGAGCACGTGGTGTAATTGATGTTTTTATGCCCCAACTGCATGTTTTTGAATGAGCTCGTGGTACAATTGATGTTATTTAAGCCCAAACTGCATGTTTTTGAATGAGCACGTGTTGCAATTGATGTTTTTTATGCCCCAACTGCTTGTTCTGGATAGAGTACGTGGTGCAACTGATGTTTTTTATGCTTGTTTATGAATGAACACGTGGTGCAATAGATGTTATTTATGCCCCAACTGCATGTTTTTGAATGAGCACGTGGTGCAATTGATGTTCTTTATGCCCCAACTGCTTGTTCTGGATAGAGTACGTGGTGCAACTGATGTTGTTTATGCTTGTTTATGAATGAGCACGTGGTGCAACTGGTGTTTTTTATGCCTCAACTGCATGTTTATGAATGAGCACGTGGTGCAACTGATGTTATTAATGCCCCAACTGCTTGTTTATGAATGAGCACGTGGTGCAACTGATGTTTTTTATGCTTGTTTATGAATGAGCACGTGTTGCAACTGATGTTTTGTATGCCCCAACTGCATGTTTTTGAATGAGCACGTGGTTCATCTGATGTTTTTTATGCTTGTTTATGAATGAGCACGTGGTGCAACTGATGTTTTTTATGCCTCAACTGCAAGTTTTTGAATGAGCACGTGGTGCAATTGATGTTATTTATGCCCCAACTGCTTGTTCTGGATAGAGTACGTGGTGTAACTCATGTTTTTTATGCTTGTTTATGAATGAGCACGTGGTGCTATTGATGTTATTAATGCCCCAACTGCATGTTTTTGAATGAGCACGTGGTGCAATTTAAGTTATTTATGCCCCAACTGCTTGTTCTGGATTGAGTACGTGGTGCAACTGATGTTGTTTATGCTTGTTTATAAATGAGCACGTGGTGCAACTGGTGTTTTTATGCCCCAACTGCATGTTTATGAATGAGCACGTGGTGCAACTGATGTTTTTTATGCCCCAACTGCATGTTTTTGAATGATCACGTGGTACAATTGATGTTATTTATGCCCAACTGCTTGTTCTGGATAGAGTATGTGGTGCAACTGATGTTTTTTATGCTTGTTCATGAATGAGCACGTGGTGCAATTGATGTTATTTATGCCCCAACTGCATCTTTTTCAATAAGCACGTGGTGCAACTAATGTTTTTTATGCTTGTTTATGAATGAGCATGTGGTGCATCTGATGTTTTTTATGCCCCAACTGCATGTTTTTGAATGAGCACGTGGTGCAATTGATGTTATTTATGCCCCAACTGCATGTTTTTGAATGAGCACGTGGTGCAACTGATGTTTTTTATGCTGGTTTATGAATGAGCACGTGGTGCAACTGATGTTTTTTATGCCCCAACTGCATGTTTTTGAATGAGCACGTGGTGCAACTGATGTTTTTTATGCTAGTTTATGAATGAGCACGTGGTGCAACTGATGTTTTTTATGCCCCAACTGCATATTTTTGAATGAGCACGTGGTGCAATTGATGTTATTTATGCCCCAACTGCATGTTTTTGAATGAGCACGTGGTGCAACTGGTGTTTTTTATGCCTGTTTATGAATGAGAACGTGGTGCAACTGATGTTTTTTATGCTTGTTTATGAATGAGCACGTGGTGATTTTGATGTTATTTATGCCCCAACTGCATGTTTTTGAATGAGCACGTGGTGCAACTGATGTTTTTTATGCTTGTTTATGAATGAGCACGTGGTGCAACTGATGTTGTTTATGCCACAACTGCATGTTTTTGAATGAGCACGAGGTGCAATTGATGTTATTTATGCCCCAACTGCTTGTTCTGGATAGAGTACGTGGTGCAACTGATGTTTTTTATGCTTGTTTATGAATGAGCACGTGGTGTAATTGATGTTATTTAAGCCCAAACTGCATGTTTTTGAATGAGCACGTGGTGCAATTGACGTTTTTTATGCCCCAACTGCATGTTTTTGAATGAGCTCGTGGTGCAATTGATGTTATTTAAGCCCAAACTGCATGTTTTTGAATGAGCACGTGGTGCAATTGACGTTTTTTATGCCCCAACTGCATATTTTTGAATGAGCACATGGTGCAACTGATGTTTTTTATGCTTGTTTATAAATGAGCACGTGGTGCAATTGATGTTATTTATGCCCCAACTGCATGTTTATGAATGAGCACGTGGTGCAATTGACGTATTTTATGCTTGTTTATGAATGAGCACGTGGTGCAACTGATGTTATTTATGCCCAACTGCTTGTTCTGGATAGAGTATGTGGTGCAACTGATGTTTTTTATGCTTGTTTATGAATGAGCACGTGGTGCAATTGATGTTATTTATGCCCTAACTGCATCTTTTTCAATAAGCACGTGGTGCAACTAATGTTTTTTATGCTTGTTCATGAAAGAGCATGTGGTGCATCTGATGTTATTTATGCCCCAACTGCATGTTTTTGAATGAGCACGTGGTGCAACTGATGTTTTTTATGCTGAATGAGCACGTGGTGCAACTGATGTTTTTTTATGCCCCAACTGCATGTTTTTGAATGAGCACGTGGTACAACTGATGTTTTTTATGCTGGTTTTTGAATGAGCACGTGGTGCAACTGATATTATTAATGCCCCAACTGCATGTTTTTGAATGAGCACGTGGTGCAACTGATGTTTTTTATGCTTGTTTATGAATGAGCACGTGGTGCAACTGATGTTTTTTATGCCCCAACTGCATATTTTTGAATGAGCACGTGGTGCAATTGATGTTATTTATGCCCCAACTGCATGTTTTTGAATGAGCACGTGGCGCAACTGATGTTTTTTATGCCTGTTTATGAATGAGAACGAGGTGCAACTGATGTTTTTATGCTTGTTTATGAATGAGCACGTGGTGCAATTGATGTTATTTATGCCCCAACTGCATGTTTTTGAATGAGCACGTGGTGCAACTGATGTATTTTATGCTTGTTTATGAATGAGCACGTGGTGCAACTGATGTTGTTTATGCCCCAACTGCATGTTTTTGAATGAGCACGTGGTGCAATTGATGTTATTTATGCCCCAACTGCTTGTTCTGGATAGAGTACGTGGTGCAACTGATGTGTTTTATGCTTGTTTATGAATGAGCACGTGGTGTAATTGATGTTTTTTATGCCCCAACTGCATGTTTTTGAATGAGCTCGTGGTACAATTGATGTTATTTAAGCCCAAACTGCATGTTTTTGAAAGAGCACGTGGTGCAATTGATGTTTTTTATGCCCCAACTGCATGTTTTTGAATGAGCACATGGTGCAACTGATGTTTTTTATGCTTGTTTATGAATGAGCACGTGGTGCAATTGATGTTATTTATGCCCCAACTGCATGTTTATGAATGAGCACGTGGTGCAATTGACGTTTTTTATGCTTGTTTATGAATGAGCACGTGGTGCAACTGATGTTTTTTATGCTCCAACTGCATGTTTTTGAATGAGCACGTGTTGCAATTGATGTTATTTATGCCCTAACTGCTTGTTCTGGATAGAGTACGTGGTGCAACTGATGTTTTTTATGCTTGTTTATGAATGAGCACGTGGTGCAATTGATGTTATTTATGCCCCAACTGCATGTTTTTGAATGAGCACGTGGTGCAACTGATATTATTAATGCCCCAACTGCATGTTTTTGAATGAGCACGCGGTGCAACTGATGTTTTTTATGCTTGTTTATGAATGAGCACGTGGTGCAACTGATGTTTTTTATGCCCCAACTGCATATTTTTGAATGAGCACGTGGTGCAATTGATGTTATTTTTGCCCCAACTGCATGTTTTTGAATGAGGACGTGGTGCAACTGATGTTTTTTATGCTTGTTTATGAATGAGCACGTGGTGCAACTGATGTTATTTATGCCCCAACTGCATGTTTTTGAATGAGCACGTGGTGCAATTGATGTTATTTATGCCCCAACTGCTTGTTCTGGATAGAGTACGTAGTGCAACTGATGTTTTTTATGCTTGTTTATGAATGAGCAAGTGGTGCAACTGATGTTTTTTATGCCCCAACTGCATGTTTTTGAATGAGCACGTGGTGCAATTGATGTTTTTTATGCCCCAACTGCATGTTTTTGAATGAGCACGTGGTGCAACTGATGTTTTTTACGCTTTTTTATGAATGAGCACGTGGTGCAATTGATGTTATTTATGCCCCAACTGCATGTTTATGAATGAGCACGTGGTGCAATTGACGTTTTGTATGCTTGTTTATGAATGAGCACGTGGTGCAACTGATGTTTTTATGCCCCAACTGCATGTTTTTGAATGAGCACGTGGTGCAACTGATGTTATTAATGCCCCAACTGCTTGTTTATGAATGAGCACGTGGTGCAACTGATGTTTTTTATGCTTGTTTATGAATGAGCATGTGGTGCATCTGATGTTTTTTATGCCCCAACAGCATGTTTTTGAATGAGCACGTGGTGCAATTGATGTTATTTATGCCCCAACTGCATGTTGTTGAATGAGCACGTGGTGCAACTGATGTTTTTTATGCTGGTTTATGAATGAGCACGTGGTGCAACTGATGTTTTTTATGCCCCAACTGCATGTTTTTGAATGAGCACGTGGTACAACTGATGTTTTTTATGCTGGTTTTTGAATGAGCACGTGGTGCAACTGATATTATTAATGCCCCAACTGCATGTTTTTGAATGAGCACGTGGTGCAACTGATGTTTTTTATGCTTGTTTATGAATGAGCACGTGGTGCAACTGATGTTTTTTATGCCCCAACTGCATATTTTTGAATGAGCACGTGGTGCAATAGATGTTATTTATGCCCCAACTGCATGTTTTTGAATGAGCACATGGTGCAACTGATGTTTTTTATGCTTGTTTATGAATGAGCACGTGGTGCAATTGATGTTATTTATGCCCCAACTGCATGTTTATGAATGAGCACGTGGTGCAATTGACGTTTTTTATGCTTGTTTATGAATGAGCACGTGGTGCAACTGATGTTTTTTATGCCCCAACTGCATGTTTTTGAATGAGCACGTGGTACAACTGATGTTTTTTATGCTGGTTTTTGAATGAGCACGTGGTGCAACTGATATTATTAATGCCCCAACTGCATGTTCTTGAATGAGCACGTGGTGCAACTGATGTTTTTTATGCTTGTTTATGAATGAGCACGTGGTGCAACTGATGTTTTGTATGCCCCAACTGCATGTTTTTGAATGAGCACGTGGTGCAATTGATGTTATTTATGCCCCAACTGCTTGTTCTGGATAGAGTACTTGGTGCAACTGATGTTTTTTATGCTTGTCTATGAATGAGCACGTGGTGCAATTGATGTTATTTATGCCCCAACTGCATGTTTTTGAATGAGCACGTGGTGCAACTGATGTTTTTTATGCTTGTTTATGAATGAGCACGTGGTGCAACTGATGTTGTTTATGCCCCAACTGCATGTTTTTGAATGAGCACGTGGTGCAATTGATGTTATTTATGCCCCAACTGCTTGTTCTGGATAGAGTACGTGGTGCAACTGATGTTTTTCATGCTTGTTTATGAATGAGCACGTGGTGTAATTGATGTTTTTATGCCCCAACTGCATGTTTTTGAATGAGCTCGTGGTACAATTGATGTTATTTAAGCCCAAACTGCATGTTTTTGAATGAGCACGTGTTGCAATTGATGTTTTTTATGCCCCAACTGCTTGTTCTGGATAGAGTACGTGGTGCAACTGATGTTTTTTATGCTTGTTTATGAATGAACACGTGGTGCAATAGATGTTATTTATGCCCCAACTGCATGTTTTTGAATGAGCACGTGGTGCAATTGATGTTCTTTATGCCCCAACTGCTTGTTCTGGATAGAGTACGTGGTGCAACTGATGTTGTTTATGCTTGTTTATGAATGAGCACGTGGTGCAACTGGTGTTTTTTATGCCTCAACTGCATGTTTATGAATGAGCACGTGGTGCAACTGATGTTATTAATGCCCCAACTGCTTGTTTATGAATGAGCACGTGGTGCAACTGATGTTTTTTATGCTTGTTTATGAATGAGCACGTGTTGCAACTGATGTTTTGTATGCCCCAACTGCATGTTTTTGAATGAGCACGTGGTTCATCTGATGTTTTTTATGCTTGTTTATGAATGAGCACGTGGTGCAACTGATGTTTTTTATGCCTCAACTGCAAGTTTTTGAATGAGCACGTGGTGCAATTGATGTTATTTATGCCCCAACTGCTTGTTCTGGATAGAGTACGTGGTGTAACTCATGTTTTTTATGCTTGTTTATGAATGAGCACGTGGTGCTATTGATGTTATTAATGCCCCAACTGCATGTTTTTGAATGAGCACGTGGTGCAATTTAAGTTATTTATGCCCCAACTGCTTGTTCTGGATTGAGTACGTGGTGCAACTGATGTTGTTTATGCTTGTTTATAAATGAGCACGTGGTGCAACTGGTGTTTTTATGCCCCAACTGCATGTTTATGAATGAGCACGTGGTGCAACTGATGTTTTTTATGCCCCAACTGCATGTTTTTGAATGATCACGTGGTACAATTGATGTTATTTATGCCCAACTGCTTGTTCTGGATAGAGTATGTGGTGCAACTGATGTTTTTTATGCTTGTTCATGAATGAGCACGTGGTGCAATTGATGTTATTTATGCCCCAACTGCATCTTTTTCAATAAGCACGTGGTGCAACTAATGTTTTTTATGCTTGTTTATGAATGAGCATGTGGTGCATCTGATGTTTTTTATGCCCCAACTGCATGTTTTTGAATGAGCACGTGGTGCAATTGATGTTATTTATGCCCCAACTGCATGTTTTTGAATGAGCACGTGGTGCAACTGATGTTTTTTATGCTGGTTTATGAATGAGCACGTGGTGCAACTGATGTTTTTTATGCCCCAACTGCATGTTTTTGAATGAGCACGTGGTGCAACTGATGTTTTTTATGCTAGTTTATGAATGAGCACGTGGTGCAACTGATGTTTTTTATGCCCCAACTGCATATTTTTGAATGAGCACGTGGTGCAATTGATGTTATTTATGCCCCAACTGCATGTTTTTGAATGAGCACGTGGTGCAACTGGTGTTTTTTATGCCTGTTTATGAATGAGAACGTGGTGCAACTGATGTTTTTTATGCTTGTTTATGAATGAGCACGTGGTGATTTTGATGTTATTTATGCCCCAACTGCATGTTTTTGAATGAGCACGTGGTGCAACTGATGTTTTTTATGCTTGTTTATGAATGAGCACGTGGTGCAACTGATGTTGTTTATGCCACAACTGCATGTTTTTGAATGAGCACGAGGTGCAATTGATGTTATTTATGCCCCAACTGCTTGTTCTGGATAGAGTACGTGGTGCAACTGATGTTTTTTATGCTTGTTTATGAATGAGCACGTGGTGTAATTGATGTTATTTAAGCCCAAACTGCATGTTTTTGAATGAGCACGTGGTGCAATTGACGTTTTTTATGCCCCAACTGCATGTTTTTGAATGAGCTCGTGGTGCAATTGATGTTATTTAAGCCCAAACTGCATGTTTTTGAATGAGCACGTGGTGCAATTGACGTTTTTTATGCCCCAACTGCATGTTTTTGAATGAGCACATGGTGCAACTGATGTTTTTTATGCTTGTTTATGAATGAGCACGTGGTGCAATTGATGTTATTTATGCCCCAACTGCATGTTTATGAATGAGCACGTGGTGCAATTGACGTATTTTATGCTTGTTTATGAATGAGCACGTGGTGCAACTGATGTTATTTATGCCCAACTGCTTGTTCTGGATAGAGTATGTGGTGCAACTGATGTTTTTTATGCTTGTTTATGAATGAGCACGTGGTGCAATTGATGTTATTTATGCCCTAACTGCATCTTTTTCAATAAGCACGTGGTGCAACTAATGTTTTTTATGCTTGTTCATGAAAGAGCATGTGGTGCATCTGATGTTATTTATGCCCCAACTGCATGTTTTTGAATGAGCACGTGGTGCAACTGATGTTTTTTATGCTGAATGAGCACGTGGTGCAACTGATGTTTTTTTTATGCCCCAACTGCATGTTTTTGAATGAGCACGTGGTACAACTGATGTTTTTTATGCTGGTTTTTGAATGAGCACGTGGTGCAACTGATATTATTAATGCCCCAACTGCATGTTTTTGAATGAGCACGTGGTGCAACTGATGTTTTTTATGCTTGTTTATGAATGAGCACGTGGTGCAACTGATGTTTTTTATGCCCCAACTGCATATTTTTGAATGAGCACGTGGTGCAATTGATGTTATTTATGCCCCAACTGCATGTTTTTGAATGAGCACGTGGCGCAACTGATGTTTTTTATGCCTGTTTATGAATGAGAACGAGGTGCAACTGATGTTTTTATGCTTGTTTATGAATGAGCACGTGGTGCAATTGATGTTATTTATGCCCCAACTGCATGTTTTTGAATGAGCACGTGGTGCAACTGATGTCTTTTATGCTTGTTTATGAATGAGCACGTGGTGCAACTGATGTTGTTTATGCCCCAACTGCATGTTTTTGAATGAGCACGTGGTGCAATTGATGTTATTTATGCCCCAACTGCTTGTTCTGGATAGAGTACGTGGTGCAACTGATGTGTTTTATGCTTGTTTATGAATGAGCACGTGGTGTAATTGATGTTTTTTATGCCCCAACTGCATGTTTTTGAATGAGCTCGTGGTACAATTGATGTTATTTAAGCCCAAACTGCATGTTTTTGAAAGAGCACGTGGTGCAATTGATGTTTTTTATGCCCCAACTGCATGTTTTTGAATGAGCACATGGTGCAACTGATGTTTTTTATGCTTGTTTATGAATGAGCACGTGGTGCAATTGATGTTATTTATACCCCAACTGCATGTTTATGAATGAGCACGTGGTGCAATTGACGTTTTTTATGCTTGTTTATGAATGAGCACGTGGTGCAACTGATGTTTTTTATGCTCCAACTGCATGTTTTTGAATGAGCACGTGTTGCAATTGATGTTATTTATGCCCTAACTGCTTGTTCTGGATAGAGTACGTGGTGCAACTGATGTTTTTTATGCTTGTTTATGAATGAGCACGTGGTGCAATTGATGTTATTTATGCCCCAACTGCATGTTTTTGAATGAGCACGTGGTGCAACTGATATTATTAATGCCCCAACTGCATGTTTTTGAATGAGCACGCGGTGCAACTGATGTTTTTTATGCTTGTTTATGAATGAGCACGTGGTGCAACTGATGTTTTTTATGCCCCAACTGCATATTTTTGAATGAGCACGTGGTGCAATTGATGTTATTTTTGCCCCAACTGCATGTTTTTGAATGAGGACGTGGTGCAACTGATGTTTTTTATGCTTGTTTATGAATGAGCACGTGGTGCAACTGATGTTATTTATGCCCCAACTGCATGTTTTTGAATGAGCACGTGGTGCAATTGATGTTATTTATGCCCCAACTGCTTGTTCTGGATAGAGTACGTAGTGCAACTGATGTTTTTTATGCTTGTTTATGAATGAGCAAGTGGTGCAACTGATGTTTTTTATGCCCCAACTGCATGTTTTTGAATGAGCACGTGGTGCAATTGATGTTTTTTATGCCCCAACTGCATGTTTTTGAATGAGCACGTGGTGCAACTGATGTTTTTTACGCTTTTTTATGAATGAGCACGTGGTGCAATTGATGTTATTTATGCCCCAACTGCATGTTTATGAATGAGCACGTGGTGCAATTGACGTTTTGTATGCTTGTTTATGAATGAGCACGTGGTGCAACTGATGTTTTTATGCCCCAACTGCATGTTTTTGAATGAGCACGTGGTGCAACTGATGTTATTAATGCCCCAACTGCTTGTTTATGAATGAGCACGTGGTGCAACTGATGTTTTTTATGCTTGTTTATGAATGAGCATGTGGTGCATCTGATGTTTTTTATGCCCCAACAGCATGTTTTTGAATGAGCACGTGGTGCAATTGATGTTATTTATGCCCCAACTGCATGTTGTTGAATGAGCACGTGGTGCAACTGATGTTTTTTATGCTGGTTTATGAATGAGCACGTGGTGCAACTGATGTTTTTTATGCCCCAACTGCATGTTTTTGAATGAGCACGTGGTACAACTGATGTTTTTTATGCTGGTTTTTGAATGAGCACGTGGTGCAACTGATATTATTAATGCCCCAACTGCATGTTTTTGAATGAGCACGTGGTGCAACTGATGTTTTTTATGCTTGTTTATGAATGAGCACGTGGTGCAACTGATGTTTTTTATGCCCCAACTGCATATTTTTGAATGAGCACGTGGTGCAATAGATGTTATTTATGCCCCAACTGCATGTTTTTGAATGAGCACGTGGTGCAATTGATGTTCTTTATGCCCCAACTGCTTGTTCTGGATAGAATACGTGGTGCAACTGATGTTGTTTATGCTTTTTTATGAATGAGCACGTGGTGCAACTGGTGTTTTTAATGCCTCAACTGCATGTTTATGAATGAGCACGTGGTGCAACTGATGTTATTAATGCCCCAACTGCTTGTTTAGGAATGAGCACGTGGTGCAACTGGTGTTTTTTATGCCTCAACTGCATGTTTTTGAATGAGCACGTGGTACAACTGATGTTTTTTATGCTGGTTTTTGAATGAGCACGTGGTGCAACTGATATTATTAATGCCCCAACTGCATGTTCTTGAATGAGCACGTGGTGCAACTGATGTTTTTTATGCTTGTTTATGAATGAGCACGTGGTGCAACTGATGTTTTGTATGCCCCAACTGCATGTTTTTGAATGAGCACGTGGTGCAATTGATGTTATTTATGCCCCAACTGCTTGTTCTGGATAGAGTACTTGGTGCAACTGATGTTTTTTATGCTTGTCTATGAATGAGCACGTGGTGCAATTGATGTTATTTATGCCCCAACTGCATGTTTTTGAATGAGCACGTGGTGCAACTGATGTTTTTTATGCTTGTTTATGAATGAGCACGTGGTGCAACTGATGTTGTTTATGCCCCAACTGCATGTTTTTGAATGAGCACGTGGTGCAATTGATGTTATTTATGCCCCAACTGCTTGTTCTGGATAGAGTACGTGGTGCAACTGATGTTTTTCATGCTTGTTTATGAATGAGCACGTGGTGTAATTGATGTTTTTATGCCCCAACTGCATGTTTTTGAATGAGCTCGTGGTACAATTGATGTTATTTAAGCCCAAACTGCATGTTTTTGAATGAGCACGTGTTGCAATTGATGTTTTTTATGCCCCAACTGCTTGTTCTGGATAGAGTACGTGGTGCAACTGATGTTTTTTATGCTTGTTTATGAATGAACACGTGGTGCAATAGATGTTATTTATGCCCCAACTGCATGTTTTTGAATGAGCACGTGGTGCAATTGATGTTCTTTATGCCCCAACTGCTTGTTCTGGATAGAGTACGTGGTGCAACTGATGTTGTTTATGCTTGTTTATGAATGAGCACGTGGTGCAACTGGTGTTTTTTATGCCTCAACTGCATGTTTATGAATGAGCACGTGGTGCAACTGATGTTATTAATGCCCCAACTGCTTGTTTATGAATGAGCACGTGGTGCAACTGATGTTTTTTATGCTTGTTTATGAATGAGCACGTGTTGCAACTGATGTTTTGTATGCTAGTTTTTGAATGAGCACGTGGTGCAACTGATATTATTAATGCCCCAACTGCATGTTTTTGAATGAGCACGTGGTGCAACTGATGTTTTTTATGCTTGTTTATGAATGAGCACGTGGTGCAACTGATGTTTTTTATGCCCCAACTGCATATTTTTGAATGAGCACGTGGTGCAATTGATGTTATTTATGCCCCAACTGCATGTTTTTGAATGAGCACGTGGTGCAACTGATGTATTTTATGCCTGTTTATGAATGAGAACGAGGTGCAACTGATGTTTTTATGCTTGTTTATGAATGAGCACGTGGTGCAATTGATGTTATTTTTGCCCCAACTGCATGTTTTTGAATGAGCACGTGGTGCAACTGATGTCTTTTATGCTTGTTTATGAATGAGCACGTGGTGCAACTGATGTCGTTTATGCCCCAACTGCATGTTTTTGAATGAGCACGTGGTGCAATTGATGTTATTTATGCCCCAACTGCTTGTTCTGGATAGAGTACGTGGTGCAACTGATGTGTTTTATGCTTGTTTATGAATGAGCTTGTGGTACAATTGATGTTATTTAAGCCCAAACTGCATGTTTTTGAATGAGCACGTGGTGCAATTGATGTTTTTTATGCCCCAACTGCATGTTTTTGAATGAGCACATGGTGCAACTGATGTTTTTTATGCTTGTTTATGAATGAGCACGTGGTGCAATTGATGTTATTTATGCCCCAACTGCATGTTTATGAATGAGCACGTGGTGCAATTGACGTTTTTTATGCTTGTTTATGAATGAGCACGTGGTGCAACTGATGTTTTTTATGCCCCAACTGCATGTTTTTGAATGAGCACGTGGTACAACTGATGTTTTTTATGCTGGTTTTTGAATGAGCACGTGGTGCAACTGATATTATTAATGCCCCAACTGCATGTTCTTGAATGAGCACGTGGTGCAACTGATGTTTTTTATGCTTGTTTATGAATGAGCACGTGGTGCAACTGATGTTTTGTATGCCCCAACTGCATGTTTTTGAATGAGCACGTGGTGCAATTGATGTTATTTATGCCCCAACTGCTTGTTCTGGATAGAGTACTTGGTGCAACTGATGTTTTTTATGCTTGTCTATGAATGAGCACGTGGTGCAATTGATGTTATTTATGCCCCAACTGCATGTTTTTGAATGAGCACGTGGTGCAACTGATGTTTTTTATGCTTGTTTATGAATGAGCACGTGGTGCAACTGATGTTGTTTATGCCCCAACTGCATGTTTTTGAATGAGCACGTGGTGCAATTGATGTTATTTATGCCCCAACTGCTTGTTCTGGATAGAGTACGTGGTGCAACTGATGTTTTTCATGCTTGTTTATGAATGAGCACGTGGTGTAATTGATGTTTTTATGCCCCAACTGCATGTTTTTGAATGAGCTCGTGGTACAATTGATGTTATTTAAGCCCAAACTGCATGTTTTTGAATGAGCACGTGTTGCAATTGATGTTTTTTATGCCCCAACTGCTTGTTCTGGATAGAGTACGTGGTGCAACTGATGTTTTTTATGCTTGTTTATGAATGAACACGTGGTGCAATAGATGTTATTTATGCCCCAACTGCATGTTTTTGAATGAGCACGTGGTGCAATTGATGTTCTTTATGCCCCAACTGCTTGTTCTGGATAGAGTACGTGGTGCAACTGATGTTGTTTATGCTTGTTTATGAATGAGCACGTGGTGCAACTGGTGTTTTTTATGCCTCAACTGCATGTTTATGAATGAGCACGTGGTGCAACTGATGTTATTAATGCCCCAACTGCTTGTTTATGAATGAGCACGTGGTGCAACTGATGTTTTTTATGCTTGTTTATGAATGAGCACGTGTTGCAACTGATGTTTTGTATGCCCCAACTGCATGTTTTTGAATGAGCACGTGGTTCATCTGATGTTTTTTATGCTTGTTTATGAATGAGCACGTGGTGCAACTGATGTTTTTTATGCCTCAACTGCAAGTTTTTGAATGAGCACGTGGTGCAATTGATGTTATTTATGCCCCAACTGCTTGTTCTGGATAGAGTACGTGGTGTAACTCATGTTTTTTATGCTTGTTTATGAATGAGCACGTGGTGCTATTGATGTTATTAATGCCCCAACTGCATGTTTTTGAATGAGCACGTGGTGCAATTTAAGTTATTTATGCCCCAACTGCTTGTTCTGGATTGAGTACGTGGTGCAACTGATGTTGTTTATGCTTGTTTATAAATGAGCACGTGGTGCAACTGGTGTTTTTATGCCCCAACTGCATGTTTATGAATGAGCACGTGGTGCAACTGATGTTTTTTATGCCCCAACTGCATGTTTTTGAATGATCACGTGGTACAATTGATGTTATTTATGCCCAACTGCTTGTTCTGGATAGAGTATGTGGTGCAACTGATGTTTTTTATGCTTGTTCATGAATGAGCACGTGGTGCAATTGATGTTATTTATGCCCCAACTGCATCTTTTTCAATAAGCACGTGGTGCAACTAATGTTTTTTATGCTTGTTTATGAATGAGCATGTGGTGCATCTGATGTTTTTTATGCCCCAACTGCATGTTTTTGAATGAGCACGTGGTGCAATTGATGTTATTTATGCCCCAACTGCATGTTTTTGAATGAGCACGTGGTGCAACTGATGTTTTTTATGCTGGTTTATGAATGAGCACGTGGTGCAACTGATGTTTTTTATGCCCCAACTGCATGTTTTTGAATGAGCACGTGGTGCAACTGATGTTTTTTATGCTAGTTTATGAATGAGCACGTGGTGCAACTGATGTTTTTTATGCCCCAACTGCATATTTTTGAATGAGCACGTGGTGCAATTGATGTTATTTATGCCCCAACTGCATGTTTTTGAATGAGCACGTGGTGCAACTGGTGTTTTTTATGCCTGTTTATGAATGAGAACGTGGTGCAACTGATGTTTTTTATGCTTGTTTATGAATGAGCACGTGGTGATTTTGATGTTATTTATGCCCCAACTGCATGTTTTTGAATGAGCACGTGGTGCAACTGATGTTTTTTATGCTTGTTTATGAATGAGCACGTGGTGCAACTGATGTTGTTTATGCCACAACTGCATGTTTTTGAATGAGCACGAGGTGCAATTGATGTTATTTATGCCCCAACTGCTTGTTCTGGATAGAGTACGTGGTGCAACTGATGTTTTTTATGCTTGTTTATGAATGAGCACGTGGTGTAATTGATGTTATTTAAGCCCAAACTGCATGTTTTTGAATGAGCACGTGGTGCAATTGACGTTTTTTATGCCCCAACTGCATGTTTTTGAATGAGCTCGTGGTGCAATTGATGTTATTTAAGCCCAAACTGCATGTTTTTGAATGAGCACGTGGTGCAATTGACGTTTTTTATGCCCCAACTGCATGTTTTTGAATGAGCACATGGTGCAACTGATGTTTTTTATGCTTGTTTATGAATGAGCACGTGGTGCAATTGATGTTATTTATGCCCCAACTGCATGTTTATGAATGAGCACGTGGTGCAATTGACGTATTTTATGCTTGTTTATGAATGAGCACGTGGTGCAACTGATGTTATTTATGCCCAACTGCTTGTTCTGGATAGAGTATGTGGTGCAACTGATGTTTTTTATGCTTGTTTATGAATGAGCACGTGGTGCAATTGATGTTATTTATGCCCTAACTGCATCTTTTTCAATAAGCACGTGGTGCAACTAATGTTTTTTATGCTTGTTCATGAAAGAGCATGTGGTGCATCTGATGTTATTTATGCCCCAACTGCATGTTTTTGAATGAGCACGTGGTGCAACTGATGTTTTTTATGCTGAATGAGCACGTGGTGCAACTGATGTTTTTTTATGCCCCAACTGCATGTTTTTGAATGAGCACGTGGTACAACTGATGTTTTTTATGCTGGTTTTTGAATGAGCACGTGGTGCAACTGATATTATTAATGCCCCAACTGCATGTTTTTGAATGAGCACGTGGTGCAACTGATGTTTTTTATGCTTGTTTATGAATGAGCACGTGGTGCAACTGATGTTTTTTATGCCCCAACTGCATATTTTTGAATGAGCACGTGGTGCAATTGATGTTATTTATGCCCCAACTGCATGTTTTTGAATGAGCACGTGGCGCAACTGATGTTTTTTATGCCTGTTTATGAATGAGAACGAGGTGCAACTGATGTTTTTATGCTTGTTTATGAATGAGCACGTGGTGCAATTGATGTTATTTATGCCCCAACTGCATGTTTTTGAATGAGCACGTGGTGCAACTGATGTTGTTTATGCCCCAAATGCATGTTTTTGAATGAGCACGTGGTGCAATTGATGTTATTTATGCCCCAACTGCTTGTTCTGGATAGAGTACGTGGTGCAACTGATGTGTTTTATGCTTGTTTATGAATGAGCACGTGGTGTAATTGATGTTTTTTATGCCCCAACTGCATGTTTTTGAATGAGCTCGTGGTACAATTGATGTTATTTAAGCCCAAACTGCATGTTTTTGAAAGAGCACGTGGTGCAATTGATGTTTTTTATGCCCCAACTGCATGTTTTTGAATGAGCACATGGTGCAACTGATGTTTTTTATGCTTGTTTATGAATGAGCACGTGGTGCAATTGATGTTATTTATGCCCCAACTGCATGTTTATGAATGAGCACGTGGTGCAATTGACGTTTTTTATGCTTGTTTATGAATGAGCACGTGGTGCAACTGATGTTTTTTATGCTCCAACTGCATGTTTTTGAATGAGCACGTGTTGCAATTGATGTTATTTATGCCCTAACTGCTTGTTCTGGATAGAGTACGTGGTGCAACTGATGTTTTTTATGCTTGTTTATGAATGAGCACGTGGTGCAATTGATGTTATTTATGCCCCAACTGCATGTTTTTGAATGAGCACGTGGTGCAACTGATATTATTAATGCCCCAACTGCATGTTTTTGAATGAGCACGCGGTGCAACTGATGTTTTTTATGCTTGTTTATGAATGAGCACGTGGTGCAACTGATGTTTTTTATGCCCCAACTGCATATTTTTGAATGAGCACGTGGTGCAATTGATGTTATTTTTGCCCCAACTGCATGTTTTTGAATGAGGACGTGGTGCAACTGATGTTTTTTATGCTTGTTTATGAATGAGCACGTGGTGCAACTGATGTTATTTATGCCCCAACTGCATGTTTTTGAATGAGCACGTGGTGCAATTGATGTTATTTATGCCCCAACTGCTTGTTCTGGATAGAGTACGTAGTGCAACTGATGTTTTTTATGCTTGTTTATGAATGAGCAAGTGGTGCAACTGATGTTTTTTATGCCCCAACTGCATGTTTTTGAATGAGCACGTGGTGCAATTGATGTTTTTTATGCCCCAACTGCATGTTTTTGAATGAGCACGTGGTGCAACTGATGTTTTTTACGCTTTTTTATGAATGAGCACGTGGTGCAATTGATGTTATTTATGCCCCAACTGCATGTTTATGAATGAGCACGTGGTGCAATTGACGTTTTGTATGCTTGTTTATGAATGAGCACGTGGTGCAACTGATGTTTTTATGCCCCAACTGCATGTTTTTGAATGAGCACGTGGTGCAACTGATGTTATTAATGCCCCAACTGCTTGTTTATGAATGAGCACGTGGTGCAACTGATGTTTTTTATGCTTGTTTATGAATGAGCATGTGGTGCATCTGATGTTTTTTATGCCCCAACAGCATGTTTTTGAATGAGCACGTGGTGCAATTGATGTTATTTATGCCCCAACTGCATGTTGTTGAATGAGCACGTGGTGCAACTGATGTTTTTTATGCTGGTTTATGAATGAGCACGTGGTGCAACTGATGTTTTTTATGCCCCAACTGCATGTTTTTGAATGAGCACGTGGTACAACTGATGTTTTTTATGCTGGTTTTTGAATGAGCACGTGGTGCAACTGATATTATTAATGCCCCAACTGCATGTTTTTGAATGAGCACGTGGTGCAACTGATGTTTTTTATGCTTGTTTATGAATGAGCACGTGGTGCAACTGATGTTTTTTATGCCCCAACTGCATATTTTTGAATGAGCACGTGGTGCAATAGATGTTATTTATGCCCCAACTGCATGTTTTTGAATGAGCACGTGGTGCAATTGATGTTCTTTATGCCCCAACTGCTTGTTCTGGATAGAATACGTGGTGCAACTGATGTTGTTTATGCTTTTTTATGAATGAGCACGTGGTGCAACTGGTGTTTTTTATGCCTCAACTGCATGTTTATGAATGAGCACGTGGTGCAACTGATGTTATTAATGCCCCAACTGCTTGTTTAGGAATGAGCACGTGGTGCAACTGGTGTTTTTTATGCCTCAACTGCATGTTTTTGAATGAGCACGTGGTACAACTGATGTTTTTTATGCTGGTTTTTGAATGAGCACGTGGTGCAACTGATATTATTAATGCCCCAACTGCATGTTCTTGAATGAGCACGTGGTGCAACTGATGTTTTTTATGCTTGTTTATGAATGAGCACGTGGTGCAACTGATGTTTTGTATGCCCCAACTGCATGTTTTTGAATGAGCACGTGGTGCAATTGATGTTATTTATGCCCCAACTGCTTGTTCTGGATAGAGTACTTGGTGCAACTGATGTTTTTTATGCTTGTCTATGAATGAGCACGTGGTGCAATTGATGTTATTTATGCCCCAACTGCATGTTTTTGAATGAGCACGTGGTGCAACTGATGTTTTTTATGCTTGTTTATGAATGAGCACGTGGTGCAACTGATGTTGTTTATGCCCCAACTGCATGTTTTTGAATGAGCACGTGGTGCAATTGATGTTATTTATGCCCCAACTGCTTGTTCTGGATAGAGTACGTGGTGCAACTGATGTTTTTCATGCTTGTTTATGAATGAGCACGTGGTGTAATTGATGTTTTTATGCCCCAACTGCATGTTTTTGAATGAGCTCGTGGTACAATTGATGTTATTTAAGCCCAAACTGCATGTTTTTGAATGAGCACGTGTTGCAATTGATGTTTTTTATGCCCCAACTGCTTGTTCTGGATAGAGTACGTGGTGCAACTGATGTTTTTTATGCTTGTTTATGAATGAACACGTGGTGCAATAGATGTTATTTATGCCCCAACTGCATGTTTTTGAATGAGCACGTGGTGCAATTGATGTTCTTTATGCCCCAACTGCTTGTTCTGGATAGAGTACGTGGTGCAACTGATGTTGTTTATGCTTGTTTATGAATGAGCACGTGGTGCAACTGGTGTTTTTTATGCCTCAACTGCATGTTTATGAATGAGCACGTGGTGCAACTGATGTTATTAATGCCCCAACTGCTTGTTTATGAATGAGCACGTGGTGCAACTGATGTTTTTTATGCTTGTTTATGAATGAGCACGTGTTGAAACTGATGTTTTGTATGCCCCAACTGCATGTTTTTGAATGAGCACGTGGTTCATCTGATGTTTTTTATGCTTGTTTATGAATGAGCACGTGGTGCAACTGATGTTTTTTATGCCTCAACTGCAAGTTTTTGAATGAGCACGTGGTGCAATTGATGTTATTTATGCCCCAACTGCTTGTTCTGGATAGAGTACGTGGTGTAACTCATGTTTTTTATGCTTGTTTATGAATGAGCACGTGGTGCTATTGATGTTATTAATGCCCCAACTGCATGTTTTTGAATGAGCACGTGGTGCAATTTAAGTTATTTATGCCCCAACTGCTTGTTCTGGATTGAGTACGTGGTGCAACTGATGTTGTTTATGCTTGTTTATAAATGAGCACGTGGTGCAACTGGTGTTTTTATGCCCCAACTGCATGTTTATGAATGAGCACGTGGTGCAACTGATGTTTTTTATGCCCCAACTGCATGTTTTTGAATGATCACGTGGTACAATTGATGTTATTTATGCCCAACTGCTTGTTCTGGATAGAATATGTGGTGCAACTGATGTTTTTTATGCTTGTTCATGAATGAGCACGTGGTGCAATTGATGTTATTTATGCCCCAACTGCATCTTTTTCAATAAGCACGTGGTGCAACTAATGTTTTTTATGCTTGTTTATGAATGAGCATGTGGTGCATCTGATGTTTTTTATGCCCCAACTGCATGTTTTTGAATGAGCACGTGGTGGGATTGATGTTATTTATGCCCCAACTGCATGTTTTTGAATGAGCACGTGGTGCAACTGATGTTTTTTATGCTGGTTTATGAATGAGCACGTGGTGCAACTGATGTTTTTTATGCCCCAACTGCATGTTTTTGAATGAGCACGTGGTGCAACTGATGTTTTTTATGCTAGTTTATGAATGAGCACGTGGTGCAACTGATGTTTTTTATGCCCCAACTGCATATTTTTGAATGAGCACGTGGTGCAATTGATGTTATTTATGCCCCAACTGCATGTTTTTGAATGAGCACGTGGTGCAACTGGTGTTTTTTATGCCTGTTTATGAATGAGAACGTGGTGCAACTGATGTTTTTTATGCTTGTTTATGAATGAGCACGTGGTGCAATTGATGTTATTTTTGCCCCAACTGCATGTTTTTGAATGAGGACGTGGTGCAACTGATGTTTTTTATGCTTGTTTATGAATGAGCACGTGGTGCAACTGATGTTGTTTATGCCCCAACTGCATGTTTTTGAATGAGCACGTGGTGCAATTGATGTTATTTATGCCCCAACTGCTTGTTCTGGATAGAGTACGTGGTGCAACTGATGTTTTTTATGCTTGTTTATGAATGAGCACGTGGTGCAACTGATGTTTTTTATGCCCCAACTGCATGTTTTTGAATGAGCACGTGGTGCAATTTATGTTATTTATGCCCCAACTGCTTGTTTTTGAATGAGCACGTGGTGCAACTGATGTTTTTTATGCTTTTTTATGAATGAGAACGTGGTGCAATTGATGTTATTTATGCCCCAACTGCATGTTTATGAATGAGCACGTGGTGCAATTGACGTTTTGTATCCTTGGTTATGAATGAGCACGTGGTGCAACTGATGTTTTTTATGCCTCAACTGCAAGTTTTTGAATGAGCACGTGGTGCAATTGATGTTATTTATGCCCCAACTGCTTGTTCTGGATTGAGTACGTGGTGCAACTGATGTTGTTTATGCTTGTTTATAAATGAGCACGTGGTGCAACTGGTGTTTTTATGCCCCAACTGCATGTTTATGAATGAGCACGTGGTGCAACTAATGTTTTTTATGCCCCAACTGCATGTTTTTGAATGATCACGTGGTACAATTGATGTTATTTATGCCCAACTGCTTTTTCTGGATAGAGAATGTGGTGCAACTGATGTTTTTTATGCTTGTTCATGAATGAGCACGTGGTGCAATTGATGTTATTTATGCCCCAACTGCATCTTTTTCAATAAGCACGTGGTGCAACTAATGTTTTTTATGCTTGTTTATGAATGAGCATGTGGTGCATCTGATGTTTTTTATGCCCCAACTGCATGTTTTTGAATGAGCACGTGGTGCAATTGATGTTATTTATGCCCCAACTGCATGTTGTTGAATGAGCACGTGGTGCAACTGATGTTTTTTATGCTGGTTTATGAATGAGCACGTGGTGCAACTGATGTTTTTTATGCCCCAAATGCATGTTTTTGAATGAGCACATGGTGCAACTGATGTTTTTTATGCTTGTTTATGAATGAGCACGTGGTGCAATTGATGTTATTTATGCCCCAACTGCATGTTTATGAATGAGCACGTGGTGCAATTGACGTTTTTTATGCTTGTTTATGAATGAGCACGTGGTGCAACTGATGTTATTTATGCCCAACTGCTTGTTCTGAATAAAGTATGTGGTGCAATTGATGTTTTTTATGCTTGTTTATGATGAGCACGAGGTGCAATTGATGTTATTTATGCCCCAACTGCATCTTTTTCAATAAGCACGTGGTGCAACTAATGTTTTTTATGCTTGTTTATGAATGAGCATGTGGTGCATCTGATGTTTTTTATGCCCCAGCTGCATGTTTTTGAATGAGCACGTGGTGCAATTGATGTTATTTATGCCCCAACTGCATGTTTTGAATGAGCACGTGGTGCAACTGGTTTTTTTATGCTGGTTTATGAATGAGCACGTGGTGCAACTGATGTTTTTTATGCCCCAACTGCATGTTTTTGAATGAGCACGTGGTACAACTGATGTTTTGTATGCTAGTTTTTGAATGAGCACGTGGTGCAACTGATATTATTAATGCCCCAACTGCATGTTTTTGAATGAGCACGTGGTGCTACTGATGTTTTTTATGCTTGTTTATGAATGAGCACGTGGTGCAACTGATGTTTTTTATGCCCCAACTGCATATTTTTGAATGAGCACGTGGTGCAATTGATGTTATTTATGCCCCAACTGCATGTTTTTGAATGAGCACGTGGTGCAACTGATGTATTTTATGCCTGTTTATGAATGAGAACGAGGTGCAACTGATGTTTTTATGCTTGTTTATGAATGAGCACGTGGTGCAATTGATGTTATTTTTGCCCCAACTGCATGTTTTTGAATGAGCACGTGGTGCAACTGATGTCTTTTATGCTTGTTTATGAATGAGCACGTGGTGCAACTGATGTCGTTTATGCCCCAACTGCATGTTTTTGAATGAGCACGTGGTGCAATTGATGTTATTTATGCCCCAACTGCTTGTTCTGGATAGAGTACGTGGTGCAACTGATGTGTTTTATGCTTGTTTATGAATGAGCTTGTGGTACAATTGATGTTATTTAAGCCCAAACTGCATGTTTTTGAATGAGCACGTGGTGCAATTGATGTTTTTTATGCCCCAACTGCATGTTTTTGAATGAGCACATGGTGCAACTGATGTTTTTTATGCTTGTTTATGAATGAGCACGTGGTGCAATTGATGTTATTTATGCCCCAACTGCATGTTTATGAATGAGCACGTGGTGCAATTGACGTTTTTTATGCTTGTTTATGAATGAGCACGTGGTGCAACTGATGTTTTTTATGCCCCAACTGCATGTTTTTGAATGAGCACGTGGTACAACTGATGTTTTTTATGCTGGTTTTTGAATGAGCACGTGGTGCAACTGATATTATTAATGCCCCAACTGCATGTTCTTGAATGAGCACGTGGTGCAACTGATGTTTTTTATGCTTGTTTATGAATGAGCACGTGGTGCAACTGATGTTTTGTATGCCCCAACTGCATGTTTTTGAATGAGCACGTGGTGCAATTGATGTTATTTATGCCCCAACTGCTTGTTCTGGATAGAGTACTTGGTGCAACTGATGTTTTTTATGCTTGTCTATGAATGAGCACGTGGTGCAATTGATGTTATTTATGCCCCAACTGCATGTTTTTGAATGAGCACGTGGTGCAACTGATGTTTTTTATGCTTGTTTATGAATGAGCACGTGGTGCAACTGATGTTGTTTATGCCCCAACTGCATGTTTTTGAATGAGCACGTGGTGCAATTGATGTTATTTATGCCCCAACTGCTTGTTCTGGATAGAGTACGTGGTGCAACTGATGTTTTTCATGCTTGTTTATGAATGAGCACGTGGTGTAATTGATGTTTTTATGCCCCAACTGCATGTTTTTGAATGAGCTCGTGGTACAATTGATGTTATTTAAGCCCAAACTGCATGTTTTTGAATGAGCACGTGTTGCAATTGATGTTTTTTATGCCCCAACTGCTTGTTCTGGATAGAGTACGTGGTGCAACTGATGTTTTTTATGCTTGTTTATGAATGAACACGTGGTGCAATAGATGTTATTTATGCCCCAACTGCATGTTTTTGAATGAGCACGTGGTGCAATTGATGTTCTTTATGCCCCAACTGCTTGTTCTGGATAGAGTACGTGGTGCAACTGATGTTGTTTATGCTTGTTTATGAATGAGCACGTGGTGCAACTGGTGTTTTTTATGCCTCAACTGCATGTTTATGAATGAGCACGTGGTGCAACTGATGTTATTAATGCCCCAACTGCTTGTTTATGAATGAGCACGTGGTGCAACTGATGTTTTTTATGCTTGTTTATGAATGAGCACGTGTTGCAACTGATGTTTTGTATGCCCCAACTGCATGTTTTTGAATGAGCACGTGGTTCATCTGATGTTTTTTATGCTTGTTTATGAATGAGCACGTGGTGCAACTGATGTTTTTTATGCCTCAACTGCAAGTTTTTGAATGAGCACGTGGTGCAATTGATGTTATTTATGCCCCAACTGCTTGTTCTGGATAGAGTACGTGGTGTAACTCATGTTTTTTATGCTTGTTTATGAATGAGCACGTGGTGCTATTGATGTTATTAATGCCCCAACTGCATGTTTTTGAATGAGCACGTGGTGCAATTTAAGTTATTTATGCCCCAACTGCTTGTTCTGGATTGAGTACGTGGTGCAACTGATGTTGTTTATGCTTGTTTATAAATGAGCACGTGGTGCAACTGGTGTTTTTATGCCCCAACTGCATGTTTATGAATGAGCACGTGGTGCAACTGATGTTTTTTATGCCCCAACTGCATGTTTTTGAATGATCACGTGGTACAATTGATGTTATTTATGCCCAACTGCTTGTTCTGGATAGAGTATGTGGTGCAACTGATGTTTTTTATGCTTGTTCATGAATGAGCACGTGGTGCAATTGATGTTATTTATGCCCCAACTGCATCTTTTTCAATAAGCACGTGGTGCAACTAATGTTTTTTATGCTTGTTTATGAATGAGCATGTGGTGCATCTGATGTTTTTTATGCCCCAACTGCATGTTTTTGAATGAGCACGTGGTGCAATTGATGTTATTTATGCCCCAACTGCATGTTTTTGAATGAGCACGTGGTGCAACTGATGTTTTTTATGCTGGTTTATGAATGAGCACGTGGTGCAACTGATGTTTTTTATGCCCCAACTGCATGTTTTTGAATGAGCACGTGGTGCAACTGATGTTTTTTATGCTAGTTTATGAATGAGCACGTGGTGCAACTGATGTTTTTTATGCCCCAACTGCATATTTTTGAATGAGCACGTGGTGCAATTGATGTTATTTATGCCCCAACTGCATGTTTTTGAATGAGCACGTGGTGCAACTGGTGTTTTTTATGCCTGTTTATGAATGAGAACGTGGTGCAACTGATGTTTTTTATGCTTGTTTATGAATGAGCACGTGGTGATTTTGATGTTATTTATGCCCCAACTGCATGTTTTTGAATGAGCACGTGGTGCAACTGATGTTTTTTATGCTTGTTTATGAATGAGCACGTGGTGCAACTGATGTTGTTTATGCCACAACTGCATGTTTTTGAATGAGCACGAGGTGCAATTGATGTTATTTATGCCCCAACTGCTTGTTCTGGATAGAGTACGTGGTGCAACTGATGTTTTTTATGCTTGTTTATGAATGAGCACGTGGTGTAATTGATGTTATTTAAGCCCAAACTGCATGTTTTTGAATGAGCACGTGGTGCAATTGACGTTTTTTATGCCCCAACTGCATGTTTTTGAATGAGCTCGTGGTGCAATTGATGTTATTTAAGCCCAAACTGCATGTTTTTGAATGAGCACGTGGTGCAATTGACGTTTTTTATGCCCCAACTGCATGTTTATGAATGAGCACGTGGTGCAATTGACGTATTTTATGCTTGTTTATGAATGAGCACGTGGTGCAACTGATGTTATTTATGCCCAACTGCTTGTTCTGGATAGAGTATGTGGTGCAACTGATGTTTTTTATGCTTGTTTATGAATGAGCACGTGGTGCAATTGATGTTATTTATGCCCTAACTGCATCTTTTTCAATAAGCACGTGGTGCAACTAATGTTTTTTATGCTTGTTCATGAAAGAGCATGTGGTGCATCTGATGTTATTTATGCCCCAACTGCATGTTTTTGAATGAGCACGTGGTGCAACTGATGTTTTTTTATGCCCCAACTGCATGTTTTTGAATGAGCACGTGGTACAACTGATGTTTTTTATGCTGGTTTTTGAATGAGCACGTGGTGCAACTGATATTATTAATGCCCCAACTGCATGTTTTTGAATGAGCACGTGGTGCAACTGATGTTTTTTATGCTTGTTTATGAATGAGCACGTGGTGCAACTGATGTTTTTTATGCCCCAACTGCATATTTTTGAATGAGCACGTGGTGCAATTGATGTTATTTATGCCCCAACTGCATGTTTTTGAATGAGCACGTGGCGCAACTGATGTTTTTTATGCCTGTTTATGAATGAGAACGAGGTGCAACTGATGTTTTTATGCTTGTTTATGAATGAGCACGTGGTGCAATTGATGTTATTTATGCCCCAACTGCATGTTTTTGAATGAGCACGTGGTGCAACTGATGTCTTTTATGCTTGTTTATGAATGAGCACGTGGTGCAACTGATGTTGTTTATGCCCCAACTGCATGTTTTTGAATGAGCACGTGGTGCAATTGATGTTATTTATGCCCCAACTGCTTGTTCTGGATAGAGTACGTGGTGCAACTGATGTGTTTTATGCTTGTTTATGAATGAGCACGTGGTGTAATTGATGTTTTGTATGCCCCAACTGCATGTTTTTGAATGAGCTCGTGGTACAATTGATGTTATTTAAGCCCAAACTGCATGTTTTTGAAAGAGCACGTGGTGCAATTGATGTTTTTTATGCCCCAACTGCATGTTTTTGGATGAGCACATGGTGCAACTGATGTTTTTTATGCTTGTTTATGAATGAGCACGTGGTGCAATTGATGTTATTTATGCCCCAACTGCATGTTTATGAATGAGCACGTGGTGCAATTGACGTTTTTTATGCTTGTTTATGAATGAGCACGTGGTGCAACTGATGTTTTTTATGCTCCAACTGCATGTTTTTGAATGAGCACGTGTTGCAATTGATGTTATTTATGCCCTAACTGCTTGTTCTGGATAGAGTACGTGGTGCAACTGATGTTTTTTATGCTTGTTTATGAATGAGCACGTGGTGCAATTGATGTTATTTATGCCCCAACTGCATGTTTTTGAATGAGCACGTGGTGCAACTGATATTATTAATGCCCCAACTGCATGTTTTTGAATGAGCACGCGGTGCAACTGATGTTTTTTATGCTTGTTTATGAATGAGCACGTGGTGCAACTGATGTTTTTTATGCCCCAACTGCATATTTTTGAATGAGCACGTGGTGCAATTGATGTTATTTTTGCCCCAACTGCATGTTTTTGAATGAGGACGTGGTGCAACTGATGTTTTTTATGCTTGTTTATGAATGAGCACGTGGTGCAACTGATGTTATTTATGCCCCAACTGCATGTTTTTGAATGAGCACGTGGTGCAATTGATGTTATTTATGCCCCAACTGCTTGTTCTGGATAGAGTACGTAGTGCAACTGATGTTTTTTATGCTTGTTTATGAATGAGCAAGTGGTGCAACTGATGTTTTTTATGCCCCAACTGCATGTTTTTGAATGAGCACGTGGTGCAATTGATGTTTTTTATGCCCCAACTGCATGTTTTTGAATGAGCACGTGGTGCAACTGATGTTTTTTACGCTTTTTTATGAATGAGCACGTGGTGCAATTGATGTTATTTATGCCCCAACTGCATGTTTATGAATGAGCACGTGGTGCAATTGACGTTTTGTATGCTTGTTTATGAATGAGCACGTGGTGCAACTGATGTTTTTATGCCCCAACTGCATGTTTTTGAATGAGCACGTGGTGCAATTAATGTTCTTTATGCCCCAACTGCTTGTTCTGGATAGAGTACGTGGTGCAACTGATGTTGTTTATGCTTTTTTATGAATGAGCACGTGGTGCAACTGGTGTTTTTTATGCCTCAACTGCATGTTTATGAATGAGCACGTGGTGCAACTGATGTTATTAATGCCCCAACTGCTTGTTTATGAATGAGCACGTGGTGCAACTGATGTTTTTTATGCTTGTTTATGAATGAGCATGTGGTGCATCTGATGTTTTTTATGCCCCAACAGCATGTTTTTGAATGAGCACGTGGTACAATTGATGTTATTTATGCCCCAACTGCATGTTGTTGAATGAGCACGTGGTGCAACTGATGTTTTTTATGCTGGTTTATGAATGAGCACGTGGTGCAACTGATGTTTTTTATGCCCCAACTGCATGTTTTTGAATGAGCACGTGGTACAACTGATGTTTTTTATGCTGGTTTTTGAATGAGCACGTGGTGCAACTGATATTATTAATGCCCCAACTGCATGTTTTTGAATGAGCACGTGGTGCAACTGATGTTTTTTATGCTTGTTTATGAATGAGCACGTGGTGCAACTGATGTTTTTTATGCCCCAACTGCATATTTTTGAATGAGCACGTGGTGCAATAGATGTTATTTATGCCCCAACTGCATGTTTTTGAATGAGCACGTGGTGCAATTGATGTTCTTTATGCCCCAACTGCTTGTTCTGGATAGAGTACGTGGTGCAACTGATGTTGTTTATGCTTTTTTATGAATGAGCACGTGGTGCAACTGGTGTTTTTTATGCCTCAACTGCATGTTTATGAATGAGCACGTGGTGCAACTGATGTTATTAATGCCCCAACTGCTTGTTTAGGAATGAGCACGTGGTGCAACTGATGTTTTTTATGCTTGTTTATGAATGAGCACGTGTTGCAACTGATGTTTTGTATGCCCCAACTGCATGTTTTTGAATGAGCACGTGGTGCATCTGATGTTTTTTATGCTTGTTTATGAATGAGCACGTGGTGCAACTGATGTTTTTTATGCCTCAACTGCAAGTTTTTGAATGAGCACGTGGTGCAATTGATGTTATTTATGCCCCAACTGCTTGTTCTGGATAGAGTACGTGGTGTAACTGATGTTTTTTATGCTTGTTTATGAATGAGCACGTGGTGCTATTGATGTTATTAATGCCCCAACTGCATGTTTTTGAATGAGCACGTGGTGCAATTTATGTTATTTATGCCCCAACTGCATCTTTTTCAATAAGCACGTGGTGCAACTGATGTTTTCTATGCTTGTTTATGAATGAGCACGTGGTGCAACTGATGTTTTTTATGCCCCAACTGCATATTTTTGAATGAGCACGTGGTGCAATTGATGTTATTTATGCCCCAACTGCATGATTTTGAATGAGCACGTGGTGCAACTGATGTTTTTTATGCCTGTTTATGAATGAGAACGTGGTGCAACTGATGTTTTTTATGCTTGTTTATGAATGAGCACGTGGTGATTTTGATGTTATTTATGCCCCAACTGCATGTTTTTGAATGAGCACGTGGTGCAACTGATGTTTTTTATGCTTGTTTATGAATGAGCACGTGGTGCAACTGATGTTGTTTATGCCCCAACTGCATGTTTTTGAATGAGCACGAGATGCAATTGATGTTATTTATGCCCCAACTGCTTGTTCTGGATAGAGTACGTGGTGCAACTGGTGTTTTTTATGCTTGTTTATGAATGAGCACGTGGTGTAATTGATGTTTTTTATGCCCCAACTGCATGTTTTTGAATGAGCTCGTGGTACAATTGATGTTATTTAAGCCCAAACTGCATGTTTTTGAAAGAGCACGTGGTGCAATTGATGTTTTTTATGCCCCAACTGCATGTTTTTGAATGAGCACATGGTGCAACTGATGTTTTTTATGCTTGTTTATGAATGAGCACGTGGTGCAATTGATGTTATTTATGCCCCAACTGCATGTTTATGAATGAGCACGTGGTGCAATTGACGTTTTTTATGCTTGTTTATGAATGAGCACGTGGTGCAACTGATGTTATTTATGCCCAACTGCTTGTTCTGGATAGAGTATGTGGTGCAATTGATGTTTTTTATGCTTGTTTATGATGAGCACGTGGTGCAATTGATGTTATTTATGCCCCAACTGCATCTTTTTCAATAAGCACGTGGTGCAACTAATGTTTTTTATGCTTGTTTATGAATTAGCATGTGGTGCATCTGATGTTTTTTATGCCCCAGCTGCATGTTTTTGAATGAGCACGTGGTGCAATTGATGTTATTTATGCCCCAAATGCATGTTTTTGAATGAGCACGTGGTGCAACTGTTTTTTTTATGCTGGTTTATGAATGAGCACGTGGTGCAACTGATGTTTTTTATGCCCCAACTGCATGTTTTTGAATGAGCACGTGGTACAACTGATGTTTTTTTATGCTGGTTTTTGTATGAGCACGTGGTGCAACTGATATTATTAATGCCCCAACTGCATGTTTTTGAATGAGCACGTGGTGCAACAGATGTTTTTATGCTTGTTTATGAATGAGCACGTGGTGCAACTGATGTTTTTTATGCCCCAACTGCATATTTTTGAATGAGCACGTGATGCAATTGATGTTATTTATGCCCAAACTGCATGTTTTTGAATGAGCACGTGGTGCAACTGATGTTTTTTATGCCTGTTTATGAATGAGAACGAGGTGCAACTGATGTTTTTATGCTTGTTTATGAATGAGCACGTGGTGCAATTGATGTTATTTATGCCCCAACTGCATGTTTTTGAATGAGCACGTGGTGCAACTGATGTCTTTTATGCTTGTTTATGAATGAGCACGTGGTGCAACTGATGTTGTTTATGCCTCAACTGCATGTTTTTGAATGAGCACGTGGTGCAATTGATGTTATTTATGCCCCAACTGCTTGTTCTGGATAGAGTACGTGGTGCAACTGATGTGTTTTATGCTCGTTTATGAATGAGCACGTGGTGTAATTGATGTTTTTTATGCCCCAACTGCATGTTTTTGAATGAGCTCGTGGTACAATTGATGTTATTTAAGCCCAAACTGCATGTTTTTGAATGAGCACGTGGTGCAATTGATGTTTTTTATGCCCCAACTGCATGTTTTTGAATGAGCACATGGTGCAACTGATGTTTTTTATGCTTGTTTATGAATGAGCACGTGGTGCAATTGATGTTATTTATGCCCCAACTGCATGTTTATGAATGAGCACGTGGTGCAACTGACGTTTTTTATGCTTGTTTATGAATGAGCACGTGGTGCAACTGATGTTTTTTATGCCCCAACTGCATGTTTTTGAATGAGCACGTGTTGCAATTGATGTTATTTATGCCCCAACTGCTTGTTCTGGATAGAGTACGTGGTGCAACTGATGTTTTTTATGCTTGTTTATGAATGAGCACGTGGTGCAATTGATGTTATTTATGCCCCAACTGCATGTTTTTGAATGAGCATGTGGTGCAACTGATATTATTAATGCCCCAACTGCATGTTTTTGAATGAGCACGTGGTGCATCTGATGTTTTTTATGCTTGTTTATGAATGAGCACGTGGTGCAACTGATGTTTTTTATGCCCCAACTGCATATTTTTGAATGAGCACGTGGTGCAATTGATGTTATTTTTGCCCCAACTGCATGTTTTTGAATGAGGACGTGGTGCAACTGATGTTTTTTTATGCTTGTTTATGAATGAGCACGTGGTGCAACTGATGTTGTTTATGCCCCAACTGCATGTTTTTGAATGAGCACGTGGTGCAATTGATGTTATTTATGCCCCAACTGCTTGTTCTGGATAGAGTACGTGGTGCAACTGATGTTTTTTATGCTTGTTTATGAATGAGCACGTGGTGCAACTGATGTTTTTTATGCCCCAACTGCATGTTTTTGAATGAGCACGTGGTGCAATTGATGTTATTTATGCCCCAACTGCTTGTTCTGGATAGAGTACGTGGTGCAACTGATGTTTTTTATGCTTGTTTATGAATGAGCACGTGGTTCAATTGATGTTTTTATGCCCCAACTGCATGTTTTTGAATGAGCTCGTGGTATAATTGATGTTATTTAAGCCCCAACTGCATGTTTTTTAATGAGCACGTGGTGCAATTGGTGTTTTTTATGCTTGTTTATGAATGAGCACGTGGTGCAATTGATGTTTTTTATGCCCCAACTGCATGTTTATAAATGAGCACGTGGTGCAATTGGCGTTTTGTATGCTTGTTTATGAATGAGCTCGTGGTGCAACTGATGTTTTTTATGCCCCAACTGCATGTTTTTGAATGAGCACGTGGTGCAACTGATGATTTTTATGCTTGTTTATGAATGAGCACGTGGTGCAATTGATGTTATTTATGCCCCAACTCCATGTTTATGAATGAGCACGTGGTGCAATTGGCGTTTTTTATGCTTGTTTATGAATGAGCACGTGGTGCAACTGGTGTTTTTTATGCCTCAACTGCATGTTTATGAATGAGCATGTGGTGCAACTGATGTTTTTTATGCCACAACTGCATGTTTTTGAATGAGCACGTGGTGCAATTGATGTTATTTATGCCCCAACTGCATGTTTTTGAATGAGCACGTGGTGCAACTGATGTTTTTTTATGCTTGTTTATGAATGAGCACGTGGTGCAACTGATGTTTTTTATGCCCCAACTGTATGTTTTTGAATGAGCACGTGGTGCAACTGATGTTTTTTATGCTTATTTATGAATGAGCACGTGGTGCAACTGATGTTATTAATGCCCCAACTGTATGTTTATGCATGAGCACGTGGTGCAATTGACGTTTTTTATGCTTGTTTATGAATGAGCACGTGGTGCAACTGATGTTTTTTATGCCCCAACTGCATGTTTTTGAATGAGCACGTGTTGCAATTGATGTTATTTATGCCCCAACTGCTTGTTCTGGATAGAGTACGTGGTGCAACTGATGTTTTTTATGCTTGTTTATGAATGAGCACGTGGTGCAATTGATGTTATTTATGCCCCAACTGCATGTTTTTGAATGAGCATGTGGTGCAACTGATATTATTAATGCCCCAACTGCATGTTTTTAAAAGAGCACGTTGTGCAATTGATGTTATTTATGCCCCAACTGCTTGTTCTGGATAGAGTACGTGGTGCAACTGATGTGTTTTATGCTTGTTTATGAATGAGCACGTGGTGTAATTGATGTTTTTTATGCCCCAACTGCATGTTTTTGAATGAGCTCGTGGTACAATTGATGTTATTTAAGCCCAAACTGCATGTTTTTGAATGAGCACGTGGTGCAATTGATGTTTTTTATGCCCAAAACTGCATGTTTTTGAATGAGCACATGGTGCAACTGATGTTTTTTATGCTTGTTTATGAATGAGCACGTGGTGCAATTGATGTTATTTATGCCCCAACTGCATGTTTATGAATGAGCACGTGGTGCAATTGACGTTTTTTATGCTTGTTTATGAATGAGCACGTGGTGCAACTGATGTTTTTTATGCCCCAACTGCATGTTCTGGATAGAGTACGTGGTGCAACTGATGTTTTTTATGCTTGTTTATGAATGAGCACGTGGTGCAATTGATGTTATTTATGCCCCAACTGCATGTTTTTGAAAGAGCATGTGGTGCAACTGATATTATTAATGCCCCAACTGCATGTTTTTGAATGAGCACGAGGTGCATCTGATGTTTTTTATGCTTGTTTATGAATGAGCACGTGGTGCAACTGATGTTTTTTATGCCCCAACTGCATATTTTTGAATGAGCACGTGGTGCAATTGATGTTATTTTTGCCCCAACTGCATGTTTTTGAATGAGGACGTGGTGCAACTGATGTTTTTTTATGCTTGTTTATGAATGAGCACGTGGTGCAACTGATGTTGTTTATGCCCCAACTGCATGTTTTTGAATGAGCACGTGGTGCAATTGATGTTATTTATGCCCCAACTGCTTGTTCTGGATAGAGTACGTGGTGCAACTGATGTTTTTTATGCTTGTTTATGAATGAGCACGTGGTGCAACTGATGTTTTTTATGCCCCAACTGCATGTTTTTGAATGAGCACGTGGTGCAATTGATGTTATTTATGCCCCAACTGCTTGTTCTGGATAGAGTACGTGGTGCAATTGGTGTTTTTTATGCTTGTTTATGAATGAGCACGTGGTGCAACTGATGTTTTGTATGCCCCAACTGCATGTTTTTGAATGAGCACGTGGTGCAACTGATGTTTTTTATGCTTGTTTATAAATGAGCACGTTGTGCAACTGATGTTTTTTATGCCCCAACTGCATGTTTTTGAATGAGTACGTGGTGCAATTGATGTTATTTATGCCCCAAATTCTTGTTCTGGATAAAGAACGTGGTGCAACTGATGTTTTTTATGCTTGTTTATGAATGAGCACGTGGTGAAACTGATGTTTTTTATGCCCCAACTGCATCTTTTTCAATAAGCACGTGGTGCAACTAATGTTTTTTATGCTTGTTTATGAATTAGCATGTGGTGCATCTGATGTTTTTTATGCCACAGCTGCATGTTTTTGAATGAGCACATGGTGCAATTGATGTTATTTATGCCCCAAATGCATGTTTTTGAATGAGCACGTGGTGCAACTGTTTTTTTTATGCTGGTTTATGAATGAGCACGTGGTGCAACTGATGTTTTTTATGCCCCAACTGCATGTTTTTGAATGAGCACGTGGTACAACTGATGTTTTTTATGCTGGTTTTTGAATGAGCACGTGGTGCAACTGATATTATTAATGCCCCAACTGCATGTTTTTGAATGAGCACGTGGTGCAACTGATGTTGTTTATGCCCCAACTGCATGTTTTTGAAAGAGCACGTGGTGCAATTGATGTTATTTATGCCCCAACTGCTTGTTCTGGATAGAGTACGTGGTGCAACTCATGTTTTTTATGCTTGTTTATGAATGAGCACGTGGTGCAATTGATGTTATTTATGCCCCAACTGCATGTTTTTGAATGAGCACGTGGTGCAACTGATATTATTAATGCCCCAACTGCATGTTTTTGAATGAGCACGTGGTGCATCTGATGTTTTTTATGCTTGTTTATGAATGAGCACGTGGTGCAACTGATGTTTTTTATGCCCCAACTGCATATTTTTGAATGAGCACGTGGTGCAATTGATGTTATTTTTGCCCCAACTGCATGTTTTTGAATGAGGACGTGGTGCAACTGATGTTTTTTTATGCTTGTTTATGAATGAGCACGTGGTGCAACTGATGTTGTTTATGCCCCAACTGCATGTTTTTGAATGAGCACGTGGTGCAATTGATGTTATTTATGCCCCAACTGCTTGTTCTGGATAGAGTACGTGGTGCAACTGATGTTTCTTATGCTTGTTTATGAATGAGCACGTGGTGCAACTGATGTTTTTTATGCCCCAACTGCATGTTTTTGAATGAGCACGTGGTGCAATTGATGTTATTTATGCCCCAACTGCATGTTTTTGAACGAGCACGTGGTGCAACTGATGTTTTTTATGCTTGTTTATGAATGAGCACGTGGTGCAATTGATGTTTTTATGCCCCAACTGCATGTTTTTGAATGAGCTCGTGGTAAAATTGATGTTATTTAAGCCCCAACTGCATGTTTTTTAATGAGCACGTGGTGCAATTGGTGTTTTTTATGCTTGTTTATGAATGAGCACGTGGTGCAATTGATGTTATTTATGCCCCAACTGCATGTTTATAAATGAGCACGTGGTGCAATTGGCGTTTTTTATGCTTGTTTATGAATGAGCACGTGGTGCAACTGATGTTTTTTATGCCCCAACTGCATGTTTTTGAATGAGCACGTGGTGCAACTGATGTTTTTTATGCTTGTTTATGAATGAGCACGTGGTGCAATTGATGTTATTTATGCCCCAACTCCATGTTTATGAATGAGCACGTGGTGCAATTGGCGTTTTTTATGCTTGTTTATGAATGAGCACGTGGTGCAACTGGTGTTTTTTATGCCTCAACTGCATGTTTATGAATGAGCATGTGGTGCAACTGATGTTTTTTATGCCACAACTGCATGTTTTTGAATGAGCACGTGGTGCAATTGATGTTATTTATGCCCCAACTGCATGTTTTTGAATGAGCACGTGGTGCAACTGATGTTTTTTTATGCTTGTTTATGAATGAGCACGTGGTGCAACTGATGTTTTTTATGCCCCAACTGCATGTTTTTGAATGAGCACGTTGTGCAACTGATGTTTTTTATGCTTATTTATGAATGACCACGTGGTGCAACTGATGTTATTAATGCCCCAACTGTATGTTTATGCATGAGCACGTGGTGCAATTGATGTTATTTATGCCCCATCTGCATGTTTTTGAATGAGCACGTTGTGCAACTGATGTTTTTTTATGCTTGTTTATGAATGAACACGTGGTGCAACTGATGTTTTTTATGCTTGTTTATGAAAGGGCACGTGGTGCAACTGATGTTATTAATGCTCCAACTGCTTGTTTATGAATGAGCACGTGGTGCAATTGATGTTTTTTATGCTTGTTTATGAATTAGCACGTGGTGCAACTGATGTTTTGTATGCCCCAACTGCATGTTTATGAATGAGCACGTGGTGTATTTGATGTTTTTTATGCTTGTTTATAAATGAGCACGTTGTGCAACTGATGTTTTTTATGCCCCAACTGCATGTTTTTGAATGAGTACGTGGTGCAATTGATGTTATTTATGCCCCAAATGCTTGTTCTGGATAAAGAACGTGGTGCAACTGATGTTTTTTATGCTTGTTTATGAATGAGCACGTGGTGAAACTGATGTTTTTTTATGCCTCAACTGCATGTTTTTGAATGTGCACGTGGTGCAATTGATGTTATTTATGCCACAACTGCATGTTTTTGACTGAGCACGTGGTGCAACTGATGTTTTTTATGCTTGTTTATGAATGAGCACGTGGTGCAACTGATGTTTTTTATGCACCAACTGCTTGTTTATGAATGAGCACGTGTTGCAACTGATGTTATTAATGCCCCAACTGCTTGTTTATGAATGAGCACGTGGTTTCACGTGCTCATTCACGTGTGGAGCACAGAACTGCTTGTTCTGGATAGAGTACGTGGAGGAACTGATGTTTTTTATGCTTGTTTATGAATGAGCACGTCGTGCAACTGATATTATTTATGCCGCAACTGATTATTCTGGATAGAGTACGTGGTGCAACTGATGTTTTTTTATGCTTGTTTGAGAATGAGCACGTGGTGCAACTGATATTTTTTATGCCCCAACTGCATGTTTTTGAATGAGCACGTTGTGCAATTGATGTTATTTATGCCCCAACTGCTTGTTCTGGATAGAGTACGTGGTGCAACTGATGTTTTTTATGCTTGTTTATGAATGAGAACGTGGTGCAATTGATGTTTTTTATGCCCCAACTGCATGTTTTTGAATGAGCACGTGGTGCAATTGATGTTATTTATGCCCCAACTTCTTGTTCTGGATAGAGTACGTGGTGCAACTGATGTTTTTTATGCTTGTTTATGAATGAGCACGTTGTGCAACTGATGTATTTTATGCCCCAAATGGATGTTTTTGAATGAGCACGTGGTGCAATTGATGTTATTTATGCCCCAACTGCTTGTTCTGGATAGAGTACGTGGTGCAACTGATGTTTTTTTATGCTTGTTTATGAATGAGCACGTAGTGCAACTGATGTTATTTATGCCCCAACTGCTTGTTTATGAATGAGCACTTGGTGCAATTGATGCTATTTATGCCCCAACTCCATGTTTTTGAAAGAGCACGTGGTGCAACTGATGTTTTTTATGCTTGTTTATGAAAGAGCACGTGGTGCAATTGATGTTATTTATGCCCCAACTGCATGTTTTTGAATGAGCACGTGGTGCAACTGATGATTTTTATGCTTGTTTATGATTGAGTACGTGGTGCAATTGATATTATTTATGCCCCAACTGCTTGTTCTGGATAGAGTACGTGGTGCAACTGATGTATTGTATGCTTGTTTATGAATGAGCACGTGGTGCAACTGATGTTATTAATGCCCCAACTGCATGTTTTGAATGAGCACGTGGTGCAACTGATGTTTTTTATGCTTGTTTATGAATGAGCACGTGGTGCAACTGATGTTATTAATGCCCCAACTGCTTGTTTATGAATGAGCACGTGGTGCAACTGATGTTTTTTATGCTTGTTTATGAATGAGCACGTGGTGCAACTGATGTTTTTTATGCCACAACTGCATGTTTTTGAATGAGCACGTGGTGCAACTGATGTTTTTATGCTTGTTTATGAATGAGCACGTGGTGCAACTGATGTTTTTTATGCCCCAAGTGCAAGTTTTTGTGGTGCAATTGATGTAATTTATGCCCCAACTGCATGTTTTTGAATGAGCAAGTGGTGCAATTGATGTTATTTATGCCCCAACTGCTTGTTCTGGATAGAGTACGTGGTGCAACTGATGTTTTTTAAGCTTGTTTATGAATGAGCACGTGGTGCAACTGATGTTTTGTATGCCCCAAATGCATTTTTTTGAATGAGCACGTGGTGCAATTGATGTTTTTATGTCCCAACTGCATGTTTTGGAATGAGCACGTGGTGCAACTAATGTTTTTTATGCTTGTTTATGAATGATCACGTATTGCAATTGATGTTATTTATGCCCCAACTGCGTGTTTTTGAATGAGCACGTGGTGCAATTTATGTTATTTATGCCCCAACTGCATGTTTTTGAATGAGCACGTGATGCAACTGATGTTTTGTATGCTTGTTTATGAATGAGCACGTGGTGCAATTGATGTTTTTTATGTCCCAACTGCTTGTTCGGGATAGAGTACGTTGTGCAACTGATGTTTTTTTATGCTTGTTTATGAATGAGCACGTAGTGTAATTGATGTTATTTATGCCCCAACTGCATGTTTTTGAATGAGCACGTGGTGCAATTGATGTTATTTATGCCCCAAATGCTTGTTCTGGATAGAGTACGTGGTGCAACTGATGTTTTTTATGCTTGTATATGAATGAGCACGTGGTGCAACTGATGTTTTTTATGTCCCAACTGCATGTTTATGAATGAGCACATGGTGCAACTGATGTTTTTTATGCCCCAACTGCATGTTTTTGAATGAGCACGTGGTGCAATTGATGTTATTTATGCCCCAACTGCTTGTTTTGCATAGAGTACGTGGTGCAACTGATGTTTTTTATGCTTGTTTATGAATGAGCACGTGGTGCAATTGATGTTATTTATGCCCCAACTGCATGTTTTTGAATGAGCACGTGGTGCAACTGATGTTTTTTATGCTTGTTTATGAATGAGCACGTGGTGCAACTGATGTTTTTTATGCCCCAACTGCATGTTTTTGAATGAGCACGTGGTGCAACTGATGTTTTTTATGCTTATTTATAAATGAGCACGTGGTGCAACTGATGTTATTAATGCCCCAACTGCATGTTTTTGAATGAGCACGTGGTGCAACTGATGTTTTTTATGCTTGTTTATGAATGAGCACGTGGTGCAACTGATGTTTTTTATGCCCCAACTGTATGTTTATGCATGAGCACGTGGTGCAATTGATGTTATTTATGCCCCATCTGCATGTTTTTGAATGAGCACGTTGTGCAACTGATGTTTTTTATGCTTGTTTATGAATGAACACGTGGTGCAACTGATGTTTTTTATGCTTGTTTATGAAAGGGCACGTGGTGCAACTGATGTTATTAATGCTCCAACTGCTTGTTTATGAATGAGCACGTGGTGCAATTGATGTTTTTTATGCTTGTGTATGAATTAGCACGTGGCGCAACTGATGTTTTGTATGCCCCAACTGCATGTTTATGAATGAGCACGTGGTGCATCTGATGTTTTTTATGCTTGTTTATGAATGAGCACGTTGTGCAACTGATGTTTTTTATGCACCAACTGCTTGTTTATGAATGAGCACGTGGTGCAACTGATGTTATTAATGCCCCAACTGCTTGTTTATGAATGAGCACGTGGTTATACGTGCTCATTCACGTGTGGAGCACAGAACTGCTTGTTCTGGATAGAGTACGTGGAGGAACTGATGTTTTTATGCTTGTTTATGAATGAGCACGTGGTGCAACTGATGTTATTTATGCCGCAACTGATTGTTCTGGATAGAGTACGTGGTGCAACTGATGTTTTTTATGCTTGTTTGAGAATGAGCACCGTGTGCAACTGATATTTTTTATGCCCTAACTGCATGTTTTTGAATGAGCACGTTGTGCAATTGATGTTATTTATGCCCCAACTGCTTGTTCTGGATAGAGTACGTGGTGCAACTGATGTTTTTTATGCTTGTTTATGAATAAGCACGTGGTGCAATTGATGTTTGTTATGCCCCAACTGCATGTTTTTGAATGAGCACGTGGTGCAATTGATGTTATTTATGCCCCAACTTCTTGTTCTGGATAGAGTACGTGGTGCAACTGATGTTTTTTATGCTTGTTTATGAATGAGCACGTGGTGCAACTGATGTTTTTTATGCCCCAACTGCATGTTTTTGAATGAGCACGTGGTGCAATTGATGTTATTTATGCGCCAACTGCTTGTTCTGGATAGAGTACGTGGTGCAACTGATGTTTTTTTATGCTTGTTTATGAATGAGCACGTAGTGCAACTGATGTTATTTATGCCCCAACTGCTTGTTTATGAATGAGCACGTGGTGCAATTTATGTTATTTATGCCCCAAATCCATGTTTTTGAAAGAGCACGTGGTGCAACTGATGTTTTTTATGCTTGTTTATGAATGAGCACGTGGTGCAATTGATGTTATTTATGCCCCAACTGCATGTTTTTGAATGAGCACGTGGTGCAACTGATGATTTTTATGCTTGTTTATGATTGAGCACGTGGTGCAATTGATGTTATTTATGCCCCAACAGCTTGTTCTGGAAAGAGTACGTGGTGCAACTGATGTTTTTTATGCTTGATTATGAATGAGCACGTGGTGCAATTGATGTTATTTATGCCCCAACTGCATGTTTTTGAATGAGCACGTGGTGCATCTGATGTTTTTTATGCTTGTTTATGAATGAGCACGTTGTGCAACTGATGTTTTTTATGCACCAACTGCTTGTTTATGAATGAGCACGTGGTGCAACTGATGTTATTAATGCCCCAACTGCTTGTTTATGAATGAGCACGTGGTTATACGTGCTCATTCACGTGTGGAGCACAGAACTGCTTGTTCTGGATAGAGTACGTGGAGGAACTGATGTTTTTATGCTTGTTTATGAATGAGCACGTGGTGCAACTGATGTTATTTATGCCGCAACTGATTGTTCTGGATAGAGTACGTGGTGCAACTGATGTTTTTTATGCTTGTTTGAGAATGAGCACCGTGTGCAACTGATATTTTTTATGCCCTAACTGCATGTTTTTGAATGAGCACGTTGTGCAATTGATGTTATTTATGCCCCAACTGCTTGTTCTGGATAGAGTACGTGGTGCAACTGATGTTTTTTATGCTTGTTTATGAATAAGCACGTGGTGCAATTGATGTTTTTTATGCCCCAACTGCATGTTTTTGAATGAGCACGTGGTGCAATTGATGTTATTTATGCCCCAACTTCTTGTTCTGGATAGAGTACGTGGTGCAACTGATGTTTTTTATGCTTGTTTATGAATGAGCACGTGGTGCAACTGATGTTTTTTATGCCCCAACTGCATGTTTTTGAATGAGCACGTGGTGCAATTGATGTTATTTATGCGCCAACTGCTTGTTCTGGATAGAGTACGTGGTGCAACTGATGTTTTTTTATGCTTGTTTATGAATGAGCACGTAGTGCAACTGATGTTATTTATGCCCCAACTGCTTGTTTATGAATGAGCACGTGGTGCAATTTATGTTATTTATGCCCCAAATCCATGTTTTTGAAAGAGCACGTGGTGCAACTGATGTTTTTTATGCTTGTTTATGAATGAGCACGTGGTGCAATTGATGTTATTTATGCCCCAACTGCATGTTTTTGAATGAGCACGTGGTGCAACTGATGATTTTTATGCTTGTTTATGATTGAGCACGTGGTGCAATTGATGTTATTTATGCCCCAACAGCTTGTTCTGGAAAGAGTACGTGGTGCAACTGATGTTTTTTATGCTTGATTATGAATGAGCACGTGGTGCAATTGATGTTATTTATGCCCCAACTGCATGTTTTTGAATGAGAACGTGGTGCAATTGATGTTATTTATGCCCCAACTGCTTGTTCTGGATAGAGTACGTGGTGCAACTGATGTTATTTATGCCCAAACTGCATGTTTATGAATGAGCACGTGGTGCAACTGATGTTTTTTATGCTCCAACTGCATGTTTTTGAATGAGCACGTGGTGCAATTGATGTTATTTATGCCCCAACTGCATGTTTCTGAATGAGCACGTGGTGCAATTGATGTTATTTATGCCCCAACTGCTTGTTCTGGATAGAGTACGTGGTGCAACTGATGTTTTTTATGCTTGTTTATTAATGAGCACGTGGTGCAACTGATGTTATTAATGCCCCAACTGCTTGTTTATGAATGAGAACGTGGTGCAACTGATGTTATTAATGCCCCAACTGCTTGTTTATGAATGAGCATGTGGTGCAACTGATGTTATTAATGCCCCAACTGCTTGTTTATGAATGAGCTCGTGGTGCAACTGATGTTTTTTATGCTTGTTTATGAATGAGCACGTGATGCAACTGATGTTTTTTATGCCCCAACTGCATGTTTTTGAATGAGCACGTGGTGCAACTGATGTTTTTTATGCTTGTTTATGAATAAGCACGTGGTGCAACTGATGTTTGTTATGCCCCAACTGCTTGTTTTTGAATGAGCACGTGTTGCAGTTGATATTATTTATGCCACAACTGCATGTTTTTGAATGAGCACGTGGTGCAACTGATGTTATTTATGCCCCAACTGCTTGTTTGTGAATGAGCACGTGGTGCAACTGATGTTTTTATGCACCAACTGCATGTTTTTGAATGAGCACTTTGTGCAATTGATTTTATTTATGCCCCAACTGCTAGTTCTGGATAGAGTACGTGGTGCAACTGATGTTTTTTATGCTTGTTTATGAATGAGCACGTGGTGCAACTGATGTTATTAATGCCCCAACTGCTTGTTTATGAATGAGCACGTGGTGCAACTGATGTTATTAATGCCCCAACTGCTTGTTTATGAATGAGCACGTGGTTTCACGTGCTCATTCACGTGTGGAGCACAGAACTGCTTGTTCTGGATAGAGTTCGTGGAGGAACTGATCTTTTTTATGCTTGTTTATGAATGAGCACGTGGTGCAACTGATGTTTTTTATGCCCCAACTGCATGTTTTTGAATGAGCACGTGGTGCAATTGATGTTATTTATGCCCCAACTGCTTGTTTTGCATAGAGTATGTGGTGCAACTGATGTTTTTTATGCTTGTTTATGAATGAGCACGTGGTGCAATTGATGTTATTTACGCCCCAACTGCATGTTTTTGAATGAGCAGGTGGTACAACTGATGTTTTTATGCTTGTTTATGAATGAGCACGTGGTGCAACTGATGTTTTTTATGCCCCAACTGCATGTTTTTGAATGAGCACGTGGTGCAATTGATGTTATTTATGCCCCAACTGCATGTTTTTGAATGAGCACGTGGTGCAACTGATGTTTTTTATGCTTGTTTATGAATGAGCACGTGGTGCAACAGATGTTTTTTATGCCCCAACTGTATGTTTATGCATGAGCACGTGGTGCAATTGATGTTATTTATGCCCCATCTGCATGTTTTTGAATGAGCACGTTGTGCAACTGATGTTTTTTATGCTTGTTTATGAAAGGGCACGTGGTGCAACTGATGTTATTAATGCTCCAACTGCTTGTTTATGAATGAGCACGTGGTGCAATTGATGTTTTTTATGCTTGTTTATGAATTAGCACGTGGTGCAACTGATGTTTTGTATGCCCCAACTGCATGTTTATGAATGAGCACGTGGTGCATCTGATGTTTTTTATGCTTGTTTATGAATGAGCACGTTGTGCAACTGATGTTTTTTATGCCCCAACTGCATATTTTTGAATGAGCACGTGGTGCAATTGATGTTATTTATGCCCCAAATGCTTGTTCTGGATAAAGAACGTGGTGCAACTGATGTTTTTTATGCTTGTTTATGATTGAGCACGTGGTGAAACTGATGTTTTTTGTGCCTCAACTGCATGTTTTTGAATGAGCAATTTGTGCAATTGATGTTATTTATGCCACAACTGCATGTTTTTGACTGAGCACGTGGTGCAACTGATGTTTTTTATGCTTGTTTATGAATGAGCACGTGGTGCAACTGATGTTTTTTATGCATCAACTGCTTGTTTATGAATGATCACGTGGTGCAACTGATGTTATTAATGCCCCAACTGCTTGTTTATGAATGAGCACGTGGTTTCACGTGCTCATTCACGTGTGGAGCACAGAACTGCTTGTTCTGGATAGAGTACGTGGAGGAACTGATGTTTTTTATGCTTGTTTATGAATGAGCACGTGGTGCAACTGATGTTATTTATGCCGCAACTGATTGTTCTGGATAGAGTACGTGGTGCAACTGATGTTTTTTAAGCTTGTTTGAGAATGAGCACGTGGTGCAACTGATATTTTTTATGCGCCAACTGCATGTTTTTGAATGAGCACGTTGTGCAATTGATGTTATTTATGCCCCAACTGCTTGTTCTGGATAGAGTACGTGGTGCAACTGATGTTTTTTATGCTTGTTTATGAATGAGAACGTGGTGCAATTGATGTTTTTTATGCCCCAACTGCATGTTTTTGAATGAGCACGTGGTGCAATTGATGTTATTTATGCCCCAACTTCTTGTTCTGGATAGAGTGCGTGGTGCAACTTATGTTTTTTATGCTTGTTTATGAATGAGCACGTGGTGCAACTGATGTTTTTTATGCCCCAACTGCATGTTTTTGAATGAGCACGTGGTGCAATTGATGTTATTTATGCCCCAACTGCATGTTTTTGAATGAGCACGTGGTGCAACTGATGTTTTTTATGCTTGTTTATGAATGAGCACGTGGTGCAATTGATGTTATTTATGCCCCAACTGCATGTTTTTGAATGAGCACGTGGTGCAACTGATGATTGTTATGCTTTTTTATGAATGAGAACGTGGTGCAATTGATGTTATTTATGCCCCAACTGCTTGTTCTGGATAGAGTACGTGGTGCAACTGATGTTTTTTATGCTTGTTTATGAATGAGCACGTGGTGCAACTAATGTTTTTTATGCCCCAACTGCATGTTTTTGAATGAGCACGTGGTGCAATTGATGTTATTTATGCCCCAACTGCTTGTTCTGGATAGAGTACGTGGTGCAACTGATGTTTTTTATGCTTGATTATGAATGAGCACTTGGTGCAATTGATGTTATTTATGCCCAAACTGCATGTTTTTTGAATGAGCACGTGGTGCAATTGATGTTATTTATGCCCCAACTGCTTGTTCTGGATAGAGTACTTGGTGCAACTGATGTTTTTTATGCTTGTTTATGAATGAGCACGTGGTGCAATTGATTTTATTTATGCCCAAACTGCATGTTTATGAATGAGCACGTGGTGCAACTGATGTTATTAATGCCCCAACTGCTTGTTTATGAATGAGCACGTGGTGCAACTGATGTTATTAATGCCCCAACTGCTTGTTTATGAATGAGCACGTGGTTTCACGTGCTCATTCACGTGTGGAGCACAGAACTGCTTGTTCTGGATAGAGTACGTGGAGGAACTGATAATTTTTATGCTTGTTTATGAATGAGCACGTGGTGCAACTGATGTTATTTATGCCCCAACTGCTTGTTCTTGATAGAGTACGTGGTGCAACTGATGTTTTTTATGCTTGTTTGAGAATGAGCACGTGGTGCAACTGATGTTTTTTTATGCCCCAAACTGCATGTTTTTGAATGAGCACGTTGTGCAATTGATGTTATTTATGCCCCAACATCTTGTTCTGGATAGAGTACGTGGTGCAACTGATGTTTTTTTATGCTTGTTTATGAATGAGCACGTGGTGCAACTGATGTTTTTTATGCCCCAACTGCATGTTTTTGAATGAGCACGTGGTGCAATTGATGTTATTTATGCCCCAACTGCTTGTTCTGGATAGAGTACGTTGTGCAACTGATGTTTTTATACTTGTTTATGAATGAGCACGTAGTGCAACTGATGTTATTTATGCCCCAACTGCTTGTTTATGAATGAGCACGTGGTGCATTTGATGTTATTTATGCCCCAACTGCATGTTTTTGAATGAGCACGTGGTGCAATTGATGTTATTTATGCCCCAACTGCATGTTTTTGAATGAGCACGTGGTGCAACTGATGTTTTATATGCTTGTTTATGAATGAGCACGTGGTGCAATTGATGTTATTTATGCCCCAACTGCATGTTTTTGAATGAGCACGTGGTGCAACTGATGATTGTTATGCTTTTTTATGAATTAGAACGTGGTGCAATTGATGTTATTTATGCCCCAACTGCTTGTTCTGGATAGAGTACGTGGTGCACCTGATGTTTTTTATGCTTGATTATGAATGAGCACTTGGTGCAATTGATGTTATTTATGCCCAAACTGCATGTTTTTTGAATGAGCACGTGGTGCAATTGATGTTATTTATGCCCCAACTGCTTGTTCTGGATAGAGTACGTGGTGCAACTGATGTTTTTTATGCTTTTTTATGAATGAGCACGTGGTGCAATTGATTTTATTTATGCCCAAACTGCATGTTTATGAATGAGCACGTGGTGCAAATGATGTTTTTCATGCCCCAACTGCATGTTTTTGAATGAGCACGTGGTGCAATTGATGTTATTTATGCCCCAACTGCTTGTTCTGGATAGAGTACGTGGTGCAACTGATGTTTTTATACTTGTTTATGAATGAGCACGTAGTGCAACTGATGTTATTTATGCCCCAACTGCTTGTTTTTGAATGGGCGCGTGGTGCAATTGATGTTATTTATGCCCCAACTGCATGTTTTTGAATGAGCACGTGGTGCAATTGATGTTATTTATTCCCCAACTGCATGTTTTTGAATGAGCACGTGGTGCAACTGATGTTTTTAATGCTTGTTTATGAATGAGCACGTGGTGCAATTGATGCTATTTATGCCCCAACTGCTTGTTCTGGATAGAGTACGTGGTGCAACTGTTGTTTTTTATGCTTGTTTATGAATGAGCACGTGGTGCAACTAATGTTTTTTATGCCCCAACTGCATGTTTTTGAATGAGCACGTGGTGCAATTGATGTTATTTATTCCCCAACTGCATGTTTTTGAATGAGCACGTGGTGCAACTGATGATTGTTATGCTTGTTTATGAATGAGAACGTGGTGCAATTGATGTTATTTATGCCCCAACTGCTTGTTCTGGATAGAGTACGTGGTGCAACTGTTGTTTTTTATGCTTGTTTATGAATGTGCACGTGGTGCAACTAATGTTTTGTATGCCCCAACTTCATGTTTTTGAATGAGCACGTGGTGCAATTGATGTTATTTATGCCCCAACTGCTTGTTCTGGATAGAGTACGTGGTGCAACTGATGTTTTTTATGCTTGATATGAATGAGCACTTGGTGCAATTGATGTCACAGGTTTGGGACCTCCACAAGGGGCAGTCAC
>CAWUFQ010000664.1:5000-75692 GCA_963921405.1 Cepaea hortensis
GGTGATATCGACCCGACTCAGACTAATACTTATGTGAGAGTAGGCCTCAGGCCATACTCAGATTGTACAGAACGATACTCTGACATAAGACATATGAGTTAATCAAACTCCAGACGACTAGATAAAGGAAGGAAAAGCTAACGGCAAGGCACAGACACCCAGTAGACAACCCTACCAGAATATCCTAGCATAGACCTATCATACCGAGTGCACTTACACCTCACTCGCCTCAGCCTAATTCCTGCCTCATCCTTCTTCTGCCGACACTCTATTCCTACGATCACACACGCTAGTCCACTATGCTAGATTACTAAGCAAGAGTATTATTACCTTGTACCACCTATTGTAGTCCTGAATCGAAACACACATGCACATAAGCACAAATGCCCATTGCCTCTAAGCAACTCGGGACATCGTAATTTCTCTTGTAATAAGGACCACGAATAGATAAAACACTTCTGCTAAGTGGAATAGTTGTTAGCACACTAAAACAAAACATGTTTTTCAACCAATATATACTATTTCGGTAAGACGTCATTTGTGTTCTCCTCCCCACCAAATCATCCTCACTCATCTTTTGATCTTTTGATCTTTGTCCCAAAACCTGGTTGACGTTCTTCTTTGAAAACCACGATTATATATTTTCATCACGTGTCTTCAGACTGACTGACTTAATGAACGATTACAATTCCAGGGGAATGCACTGAAACTCAATATATTCTTACTACTGAAAGCGCTACGGATATTACAGCAATACATTCAACAACAACAGCAATAAAAACTACAATAACAACAACAACAAAAAGTAGTATTATTATTATTATTATTATTATTATTATTATTTATTATTAGCACCTTGCCGTCTTGACAGACGATAGTTTGTGCTTTAAAAAGGCATAATAACTTTTAACTATGGCGGTAGCGAATGTGACTGATAAGGCAATTTTGCGCTGTACATGTCCGTTCACAGTGGGTGCATGTGAACACGTGGTCATTTCCACCACCATGCACCATCTTACGCCTCACACGCTCGCTGTGTGACCCATCTGCAATAACCTTCTCCTTTGTCTTTATTCCATTAATATTATTATATGATCTTATTATATTCTGATATTATTATTATTATTATTATTATTATTATTATTATAAATGGGGGATTCAAATCACAACCTTAAAAGTGTGATAGAAATTACAATAACCATGCCATTGTCTTGTAACATGTCAACATTATCGTTAAGGGTGTCAAAAATGTTAAGAACGTCACATCACGGTGCATACTAACGCGGTGACGTCATAAGGACAGGTTAAAGACGGCCGCCCCACTTTTGTCATGCACCAAACAGGAACTGTTATCCGTGTGTTAAAACATAATTGTATTTACTTTATATATCGTATACTTATTACATTGATAAACCTATGTTACACTTGCGTATCTGTGAATCTTTATAGACTAGGGAGCACATATACACACGCACATACACGCACCTACACGCATACACACATCCACATCCATACACCCATACTTACCCTGATACATACACACACATTCACACACGCACAAACAGATACACATACACACATAAACACACAAGTCGTCAGTGACAAATTCGAAATATTAAAGAAATCAATCAACCATGCTGAAGAAACAACCATCCCAAAAATAAAGGTAATAGGACTCAAGAAATGGATGACTGAAGACATCTTAAAACTCATGGAAGAAGAAATAATAAAAATAACCAGGAAAAATATGAAGATTCACAGAAAAATTAGGAAGCTGTGCAAAGAGGCAAAAGAAACATGGCTTGATGAAAATTGCAAGGAAATTAAAAAACCAGCACAACACCCGGAATACCAAATTATTGCACAAAAGAATTAATGACATCACTAACAAAAGAGCAAACACATCAACGGGTTGCCAAAAAACCAAAGATGGCAAAATCATAATAGAACAAGATCACATTTTACATGCATGGTTAGATTATGTGAAAGATCTTTATTATGATACAAGAAAAGAACAATATAATCATCGGAATAATAATGAAGGATCATCAATTTTGAAGATGGAAGTTCTGAATGCTCTTAACCATATGAAAACTGGCAAGACTCCGGCTACAGGTAACATCACAATAGAAATGATCAATGCCTTAGAAGAATATGGAATAGACCAAGTCACCAAAATCAGGAGCCTTGGAAAGCGATTAATATCGAACAATTAATATAATGAGCCACATCTCGAAGATTCTGCTGAGAATTATCATGCAAAGTGTTAAGAAGAAAATACAACTCGAAATAAGAGAAGAACAATGTGGGTTTGCAGAAGGCAAGGGCACAGTAAATACTGTGCATATACTGAGAACAGTAATTGAACGTTCTATAGAAGTAAACAAACATATCTTTACTTTATTTACTACACAAAGGCTTTCGATAAAGTGAGATAAGTCGACATGATAAGGATGCTTGAAGATCTACAAATTGATGGAAAAGATCTTAGACTTGTAAAAAACTTATATTGGAAACAACAAACTGCCATTAGAATTGATAACGATTGAGGTCAATATCAGCCTATTAAAAGAGGTGTGAGACAGGGATGTGTAATGACTCCAGATATTTTTTCCCTGTACAGTGAAAATATTTTCAGGAATTTAGAAGATATAGGAGGAATCAACATTGGGGGACGATACATCAATAACATTAGACATGCAGATGATACATTCTTGATTACAGACAATGAAAAGGACCTGCAAAATTTATTAGATGCGATTATTGCACACAGTGACCAACTAGAGTGTCACAATCTCTTTTGCAACAGAATGGGATTGGTCGTTGTCTAGATCCTGATGCTCCTTCTATCTCACTGCAGAGTGTAAGATGAGTTAGCCACATGTCCCACAACACAAGTAGTTACAGTAGTACACAGCTATTAGTCATTGAACAAGATTCCGTTTTCGCACAGAATATCCCTTTAATGATGAATGAACACGGAAACACACAACATATATAAATCCAGTAACAGTAATTCAAGGATATATCATTACAACCTAACACTCGAATAACACTGCCTTCTCCAGGCCTTATTAATCTCATCCACCACGACAGTTAACCAGCCACTCTCCCCTGCCCGAACTCACTCGGTCCAACCCACTCTGGGTCTAGGCCTCAACTGACTATCCGACCCTCTCTGGGTCTAGGCTTCAACTGACCATCAATTCTCCTGACTCCACACAACACTACTCCTCAGCCAAAGATGTCTGTCTCACAACCACACTAGTGGGCTGACGCCTCCTCAACCCCCCCCCCCCCCCCTTAAACTCACCGCCTCCAACCTTCCCCGTCTATCTTCTTATTTTCCCTTTCCGGGGACCTACCACCCAGCCTCATTTTACCATCGTCTATTATTTCTCAAAGTTAGCTTGTTTATATAGTACCACTTTCGCTTAGGTCAGTCACCCAATGTTAATGAATCCAGGTATGTTACACTACCCCCTCCTCACTCAAAAGAAAACATCGTTTTCAAATGATGTGAGAGCAATGCTTCTCACACAAAACAAAAATAATGACCCAGTAACGTTGCCTGGGTAGCCGTAAGTATGAATGAATCTTACTCCAGCTACCACACTAAACAATACATCAAGTAGTCATAGTAATCTCCCATATTCCCCACACATCAACACAACCAACTTTCTTATGTACCAATGTGTGAGCTAATACATCGCATAATAATCAACATATCATAGAAAATATTATATTTGTGTACCCGCAGGTCTATTAATATCTTCAAGAACACACACATTATGTAACTTTGCTAATAATTGTCCACAAACTAATAATCGTCCATGAATACATGTCGAGGCGCTGCATTGCCTTTATCTTCCATTGCCCGATATATTGTATTAATAACAAACCATAATAACATACGCCATATAGGATATAGAACCACGTGTTAATTGTTTATGTGGCCTCATGCCCTTGGTAATTCCTTGACAGCAGGTCTGCCATGGTGTTATCTTCACCCCGTATGGGCAACGGCAGAAATGCGTTTTCCTGCAACATTATGCTCCAGGGATGAACCCGTGCGTTCTTCATCGCTGCCGTATGGATGAATGTAAGTGGTCTGTGGTCAGTTTGTAGAATGAATTGTCTGCCCAACAAGTATCAGGAGAGTTTGTGTACCGACCATATATCAAGTGGTTCTTTTCTTGCATCACCCATCCGCCAATTCCTGTCGATGATGCGTCTCGTGTACCAATAACTCATGGTCCCTATATATGTAAAACACCTGTAGGCTTTCCATAAACCTAAGTCAGTGATGTCGTTGAATTGACTTACCTTTCCTAACTGTATCTTGTACCGTTACACCGGGTTCTCTGTTTAGTTTGACCTCTTTACTAAATCCTGGCCAATATAACCTGGTACACTGCTCTCTGCTGCGTAAGCATTATTCCTATGTGCCCTGCACATGAAATATCCTGAGCTGTTCTTATATATCGGTCTCTATGCTCTAAAGGAATCCCACTTCGGTTGCTTATAGTCTTGTCATCTGACACATCGTTAGTGAGACTATTATTCGTCCCTTCAAAGCCACCCCTCTCGTTCGTTAATCGCTTATGTTCTGGATTACCATACATCTGACAATCATTTTCAAGAGTGCTGTCTCGTCTTTGCAAGTCACTAGGGCTTTGCTAGGGATCAGTCTTCTCTTTTTCAGCGGTGTTATCATTCGTCCCTGTTTGGTTGTCAACTTCAAGTGCCTCTTCTTTTCAGCTATAGTATCTAATCTAGGTTTACTTCTGGTAACTACCTCGTTACTGCTTACACCATATTTGTGGTACCAATGAACTACTTCTTCTTCTGTCCACTCTTTAACTCGTTGCACATTTCCAATGATCGGATCTGTCACTGGTGAGTCCAGAACACACGCTGTCACTCTTCCTGTGATATATGGTGTCGTCACTGTGATCACGGCCAATGGGTAAAATTATATTGTACCATTAAACGTTATACATCTAACCCTTTTACCTGTGTAAGCCGAGGGAAGTATTAGACTTTTTCTAACCCCGATGGTCGTACAACCGGAATCCCTAAGTGTCACTGCTTCACTACAATTAAGAAACACATGGTGCAGCTTCAAACTTCCTCCTGCATGCACTGCTGATACTGCTTGAAATGTGTGACCGCACATTAAGACAGACTCACTGTCTTTATCAAAAAGAGGTTTGCATCCACTACAACTCTCATCATTGATTGTCTCAATCACTTGAGCTACATTTGAGTGCTCAGTTTCGCCACCCGTACATTGATAGCGAAAGTGCCCGGTCCCGCCACATTTGAATAGAAAATGTCCTTCCTCCTATTATTTGTTGGCCCACTGGATGGTTGCACACTTCACACTGTGCTGCCTTGTGTCTCCAGCTCCCACAATTCCAACATCCGTCATAATCATTTGGACGTCTCTTAAAATTCCCCCTTTTGTATGGGTAACGTCCTGCTTTGCCAAAATGGTTGCTCCAGAAACCATTGTTTTGAAGTCCCTGCTGCTCATACCTCTGTGCTGAATCCACACTCTTCGACCTTGGTTTAATACCTGGCTTCTGATCGTGTTTAGTATAAGCTGTACAGACTATTTCCTCACCCATTTGTCTGCCAATTGAGCTGTTCGGATGTGCAGTCATGTAGTTTTGTAACAACTGGGACATTGTGTCTATGTCTTTGGTTTGCGTTCTTGAAAGAAAGCCACTAAATCTGCATTTAAAAAATAAATTTGCATATCCTTTACAGGACATCGCTGTCAACAGCAGCATCTTTCAGCTGTCTGTTGATTTCCTGGCAAGATTACGCTCAGTAGTTTGCCATTGCATTCTGAGCAGCCGGATCAGTTATCCCGCAAGTCAAAAGCGGGGGTAGAACCGCTTCCAATTCTCGCAAGCTACGAGACTCTTCGTGATAAACGGGATTACGGAGAAAGTGGTGTAACCCCTCGGCCAGAGAGACCGGCAAATCTGCATTACATGACGATAATAATTTATCCCATAGCATCAAATCGACTAAGCGACTGAAATCTTTTCTAACTTCTGCAAGCTCCATCCATTTATTAACTATGTTCTTCACTGTATTAACAAAATCTGTAAAATCTTGACGTGTCTCTGGCACTAATTGTCTGAACTTTGTTCTGTATCCATGCTCAGATAGGTTGAACCTTGTAAGCAAGCGTTGATGCAGAATAGTATAACTGTTTCTTTCTGCCACAGGTAAATTGAACATGGTATCTAGAGCCTTTCCCGTCAGATACTCAATCAGCCTCATAGCATACTGTCCTTCTGGTATACCTAAATCATTAACAGCAGCCTCAAATCTGTCAAGATAAGCTTGAAGATTGCCTCGGTTCGTAAAATATGGCAATTTCAATCGTTGTGACGACTGCAAAGGTATTCTGTCTTCCTCACTTTGATCATTAGATGCTAGTTCTAATTTGACACTTAAACTTCTCTTTCTCAATGTGCACCGCATTTGTTTGTTTTAACTTTTCAAGTTCTAGTTGCATTAAATTGACCTGTGTCTCTTTCTCTGCCTGTAGCCGCTTGACTTCGGCTAACTATTCTTCCTGTAAACGCTGGGCTTCAGCTAACTTTTCTTCCTGTAAACGCTTGGCTTCAGCTAACTTTTCTTCCTATAAACGCTGGACTTCGGCTAACTTTTCTTCCTGCAAACGCTTGGCTTCAGCTAGCTTTTCTTCCTGTAAACGCTGGGCTTCAGCTAACTTTTCTTCATGCGAGCGCCTTGCCTCGCGTTCACTCTGTCTCTCCACTCTTTCCCAGTGATGAAATTCTTTCAATTTTGCTTCCGCAAACTCCTGTAGTTCTCTCCCACTTAGGCCTAGTCGTTCACCCGCCTCAATATATCCCATTAAAGTAGGCATTGTTGTAATTGTGGACACGTTCCGTCAGTCAGCTGTAAATATAACGACACTTCTTCTAGTCTTTGTGACAATTTTCTAAGTTCACCACCACTCAGACTTTACGTAAATTCGTAGTGCTGATAATATCCTTGTCTTCACACAGTCACTCTATAAGAAATTTAGTAGTGAGCGGGGTGGGGGGGGGGGGGGGGTATTACCTATAGTCCCTCCAATATATAACAAATAGTTGTAGAACGTTTCTGGAAATAGTGTTAGACATACATATATATCCGCGAATGAATGATAAACAATAAGTGATGTCTATGAGACGCCACACGCATTGGCTAGTGACACACACAAAACTGACATCGACAAGCCCATGTAAGACCAAAAATTAGAGTGCATAAAAAAAAACAACAATTACCATCTAGATAGGAGATTTTTGACGTGAGAATTACAATAATACCATATATCCGAATCAACCCGATATTATATGTAAATATAAAGAAAGAAGAACAAGTATTTTCCAGTAACTAATATACACAGATTTGACGCAAGACACCACGGCTCTGGGTATTGTTCAGGACACCCAATGCGAACGCACGACCACACTAACTTATTAGCGTATTTCTTAAAGAATATCTTAAGCACAAGGCAGAAAAACGTTTTGCCAAGCCTACCCTGATTCAGATAGAAATCGAAAAAATACCTATCAACTAGACACATGCAATAAGACACAAATCAACAGATTACGCACATGACACTTAAAAAGAAACACACCGAATGGCGGGTACACCGAAAAAAAAGTAGTAGGCCGATGAAAGTGCAACAATAGCAGCACATTAGTCTTTAGTTGTATGCGTAGTTTTCGAAAATCGCCTGGATCCGCTTAGTTGTTAGACCTGACTCAAATGTTTGAACCTGTTTGGTTGCTATCTTCTCGAATTAATGGTAATGATTCACGTTCGCCGAAAAAGTTAAAAATGGTGATGAATGTTGTCGTATATTCTGAAGGGACTGGTAATCACTAATGTGCATGACCCATTTCTGTTAAAGGAAGCTGGGCCCCATCATCTTCGTATATGTAAATAAATCAAGAATACGACATTTGAAAGATTTACAGGCTCGAATTTCGTTATTTGTCTAGGAGTGTGTGGTCCTCTTTTGATAGAAAAAGTAAGCACTAGGTTTGTCCCCTGTCTTTTCACCTGGAATGTAATGGTAATAGCTCACGAACCCCCTTCTTCCATCTTAAGAAATTGTCTGAAAAGACTTTCTCAATAAGAATCAGGTGAAATATAACATGGATCTGGAACAGTCAAAAGATGTAGAGTCTCCTGTTCTCTTTTTCTAATTATTAATTCATCTTATGTGAATGTATATCTGTTAATCAAACATTTAACAAATACATGGAGGCATTGACACATGTTTTACACAAACAAGATGAAGAATCAACTGATAGATTGGACTGCCAATTAATAGAAGATTCATCTAAAGTTCACTGATTTATTGACTGGGCCAGTGTCTTTTGGCCTATTAACATTTTCTTTTTTCAACATCTGTTTGACATATACAGAATCAAATAAAAAATTTTCATAGGACCAAATACAGTCAATCAATAAATAAATAGCATTCATTGTGTAGTGAGATGTTGTAACTAACAAATGTTGTACAGTTAAGTTTTACAAAATGCAACCATTGTTCAGGAAATCAGTTCCTGAGAGGGGTGAAGTTTGTGGGAATGATAAAGTTAACCTGGTGTAAGGGAGATGTGGATAAGCCTGGGTCAATGGTCTGATGGAACCACTTCAGGTTTGGCCAGATTAGCTTCTCTGAAGGCTTCCCATGCTCTGCTTAAGGCTGGAGTTATCTGCCATCACAGGTGTTGGTCATCTCTTTAACTCATCTTCCCTCTTTCTGGTCAGGTGTGGCATCAAGACATCACTGTGCAAAATTCATACAGGTATGTATAATCCTTTACAGCATGTTCATAGCGTAAACACAACATAACAGGAAGGACAAGATCAGAAGAAGTGTTGTTGTGTTACTTTGGGGTGGGGTCAGAGATTATTACACTGGATGCACCTTCTGTTGTCTAGTACCTGCTGTATGCATTCTCAGTGGACCTGTAGTTCAGTGAGTAGTGTACAGTCAGACACAGATAAGAGTGATAATGTGATGTTCCTTGAATCATTGTAATCAAGCTGACAGGCAAGATCAAGACAAGGATGAGATGCATTTGTACAAATGACATACAATTAAACATCTACTTTAACTCTTTTTGTTCTACATTGTGTATATAATTGTTTATCTGTACCTTCCAAAGCAACTACTTGTCTTCCTCTTCTTATTCTAAATCATTTCCTTGTCCCTGCTGTTGTTGTGGTGTTCAGTTGAGTGGTGTGAAGTGTATTGTGTTGAGTTAACTTCTGTTGTGTGGGGTTCCATAGCTTGTACTACTTACCCTCATATCTTCAGCAGTTAATATGAGTTTAACTCATCTAGTGTTTTATTGTGGTTCATGTCCAACATACAGAATTTCTGATGTTTATTTGTTACAAAATGTAATCTATACAAGGTCATGACACAATACATTAATAAAAAGGTTATTACTTAAAGTACCTTTCCTAATTCCCTCCTTCTCTCTGTCTACTTATACTTCTCCTACATCTACTACCAGTGCACATCATGTCCATTCTGTTGGCGATCACAGTTGGCTATAGACCAAGGTAATTTTCACCTTTAGTCTGAACAGATTATTTAGGCCGGATATCACAAATGGCGTCTGTGAGCGTAAACCTATTTTAAGCAATGCAGTTGATGTAGTGCGTTGTTTAAATACAATCTGACACATGAATACAACTAATTTCTATCAAATACTATTTTTTTAATTCGTAAAGAGAAAATGAAGAGTATAATTCCTGTTTCAGCTCTTTAGATTGCGAATAGACAGAAATAAGTACATTTTTAAGCGAGGTAGTGTTTCGTTTGCACAAACTGACTGTCTGTGCAGAAGCATTTTATAGAAGTTTTTGATGAAATGTATTTGAGTGCATTTGAAGTTTCACCTCATACATTATTCTGTGATAGATTATAGTCGTATGCACATAGTGAAGTTGTTAGATGTAGTGTAGAAAGTCAGAGTTTTGCAGTTTTGAGAAAGTATAAGATGTCGGTTTCGCCGGGGAAAAGGCGCTATGTAACGAAGTTGCAGTCGGCAGTTTTCACATTTTCAGAGTTTTATTTTATCAAAAATACAATTCATTGGACGCACAACACTGGATACCTTTACTTCATACATCTTGGTATCACTTAGATCTGAGAAGTCACAAGCTTACCTCAGAACTACAATCAAACTGCCGGTTGCAAAATTTTGAAAGCTGGACACATAGCTTTTGCGACTGCTCGTCAGCCCTGAAGTAGTAGGAGTGCGCGGTTTTATTTAAACGGCTCCCGAGCTGGGGGACGCTATGTTCACGTGATTCCTCTCTACCAATAGTCTTCAATTTTGTTGACGCTAACTTTACTATTTTTATCTTGGCATCTGTCTGTTATGAGTGTCACTTGGTGAGTTCGATTCTCAATCGTGCTGTAATTGTTTTGATAATCTCTGGGTTGGTGTGAAACGTTGACGCGCTGTATAATGATGGATAGTGAATATGTCACATGTGTCAAGAATTGTAAATGTGTGTATATAGTAACTTTTTGGCAGAAAAATTCGACCACTCTTGAAGCGACTGCCATTAATTGTCTGCTGTAGAATGTTTACCCGGTGAGGCGATGATGATGATAACAGGACGATGGTAACAACGACAAACATGAATCCTGGTTTCGGTGCACAATAATTAGTATTGTTTATCATTTGAGATCTACTTTCACAGTCACCTGAGTCATCTTGTAATGCAAGTCGAAATTTCCTCAGTAAAATTCCCTTGTACACAGCCTTGACTCCCGAGGTCACTTCCGTTTCAGTACATCAGTGTACTACAATCTTATTTGTCCCAACAGGCACTAAATCTGGCTGTGATCTGAAGTAATGTTCCCCTTTTCCAGCGACTGCTGGGAAATTTTCTTTATACAAAAATACTAGATGTACTGCCCTCGTCTTTCATTCCTCTTCGGTGGACTAGCAATTATCACTTCTGTGTGTTCCACACTTCCTCATAAATCTCCCCTCCCCGGGTGAGTTTTTAAACATGTATTTCTCCAGTACTTGGCCACTGGCGTCCCGCCCTGTCTGTTTACTGTGGATAATCCTCCACCGTCCACCCTCCCTCTCAGGGTGTGCGATGTTATTTTTACCTGGCCTCCCGTGAACCGTGTGTTAATTCTCCGGCACTTTTGAAACGGGCCTTTTGCTGGATATGGTGATGATTCGTTGTGATACAATTCTATGTGTAATTTCGCGCTCGACTAATGTCTCTGAACTCATTATCCTCTCTAAGCGACGAGCCAACATTAACCTCTCTACTGGAGCAACAACTGTGCACATCACCCATCAGCTGGAGCAACAACTGTCCACATTACCAATCTACTGCAGCAACAGAATGAGATTGGTCATTGTCTAGATCCTGATGCTCCTTCTATCTCACTGCAGAGTGTAAGCTGGGTTAGCCACACATCCCAAAACACAAGTCATTACTGTAGTACACAGCTATTAGTCACTGAACAAGATTCCGTTTGCGAACAGAATATCCCTTTAATGATGAATTAACACGGAAACACACAACATATATAAATCCAGTAACAGTAATTCAAGAATATATCCTCATCACAACCTAACACTCGAATAGCACTTCCTGCTCCAGGCCTTCTTAATCTCATCCACCACGACAGTTAATAAGCCACTTTCCCCGGCCCGAACTCACTCGATCCAACCCACTCTGGGTATAGGCCTCAACTGACTAGCCGACCCTCTCTGGGTCTAGGCTTCAACTGACCATCAAGTCTCCTGACTCCACACAACACTACTCCTCAGCCCAAGCTATCTGCCCTGCAACCACACTAGCGGGCTGACTCCTCCTCAACTCCCCCTTATACTCACAGCCTCCAACCTTCCCCGTCTTTCTTCTTATGTGCCCTTTCCGGGGACCTACCACCCAGCCTAATTTTACCACCGTCTATTATTTCTCAAGGTTAGCTTGTTTATATAGTGTCACGTTCGCTTAGGTCAATCACCCAATGTTAATGAACCCAGGCATGTTACATAGAATTAGAACTGAATATTAAGAAGACACAGATTATGGTCGTCACTGGGAAGAAGGAAATACAACAGTGTGATATACGAGTAAATGGGCATATTCTTAAGCAAGTGAATTGATACAGTTATCTCGGCACAGTCATGCCATCTGACGGGAGATGCCTTGAAGAGATTGGAAAAAGACTTGCCATGGCGAATGTAGCCTTTTTCAAGATGAAATCATACTGACCAATAAAATGATATCAAATGAAACGTGAATAAGAGTGTTGAAGTGCTACATAGAACCTATACCTCCCCCGATGTGTCTCCACCTTGACGTGGTGGGGGAGCTTGCGTGTCCCATCGACCCCATTTTGCTTGCCGATGGATGCAAAACTACATATCGGACAGCTTATGGGATAGGGACCATACTAAGAGAGACACAACCTGCTGCTCTGCAGGTAGACTGTGAGGATAGCAGTCAAAAATTTAAATCAGGTGCACGAAGGCAGAAGTTCTTGGTCCGGACAAAACTCTTAAGGCTCCCTGTCGAGGGCTGTAGCTGAACGCCTCTAAGCCACAAATCCTCGGATCTGAGAGCAGGGCCGATACTTACCTACCGAAAAATAGAGGCGTGATACTGAGCAAGCTACATGCTCAGGTCTGATACAAGTTCGAAGGCTCTCAGCTGGGGGATATGAGAGATTCCCGGATGTGAGGGCCAGGCCGTTTCTCGTTCACTGCTGCACGAAGGTAAGGTGCTGAGCCGGCAGCACATGTAGCCTACCTCGTGAGCGAGTACAAAAAGTCAGAATAGTGCCCAAGTCGAAGGAAATGGTTACAAAAACTGTCTGAATCTAACTCATAGAGAGTGTAGACAAAAGTGGAAGAACGTCTCAATGACGCGAAATGGATCGCACGGCGAGCGAACCTATTGCGTGGTCCGAAGTCAAAAGAAAAAGCTTACCGAGTGGATGTCGCTCACAGTCTGACCGCTCCTGGTGTGTGTTTGAGCGATTAGTGGCAAGCGAGATTCCCAACACATGAAAGTGAGGAACTAAAGCAGCCATGAGCAGGGCGTGGCAACTCCTCGGGTGAGCCCAGTCTCAGAGCAATATGTGCCGGCTCTGCAATTATGGAAGCCTCCTTGGATAGCGAGTGAATGCCCATGGTCTGCCCCTGCCTTCCCTTGAGGATCGACTGTGATGTCTCTTATCGTTCTATCTTGACCAGTTGAGATGCGGGCGACATCACAACAGTCTAACGTGCCTCGAAACCAGAGGAAGGGTAACCTCATTAAAAAATGCCCGCCGGAAGCCGGAAGTGTCGTCCTACGGGTGGCAGAGTAAAAATTGACACTACGCATTTACGTCCGAGTGAAATGTCTCGTCCGAATGTCTCTCGTGCTAGGAACAGCTCTGATTACTTAGTTTCCGAATGCCGCTCTTGCTCGGAACAGCTCTGACTAGGTAGTTTTCCGAGTGTCCGCCGTGCATGGAACAGCTCTGAAGGGCGCAAGGACAAGCACATGTCCGAAAACTCGCTGAGTGGATACCATCTGCAGACTTGTCTGGTTTGTGCAGGAACGGCCCGTGGTGAAGGAAAGCCCAATATATTAAAGTGAGGATTTAAAGCAGCCATGAGCAGGACGTGACGATTTCCTCGGTTAGCCCAGAACCAGGGCGCTATGTGTCGGCCCTGCAACTATGGAAGCAACCTTGGATGGCGGAAAATGCTATGGACTGTCCCTGCCTTTCTTTGAGGGATGACCGTTGTCTTCGACCGTTCCATCCTGGCCAGCTGGGTTGCAGACGGCACCGCAAAAGTGAGAGTCTCCCAGGAATGCTACCTGGTCAAAAAAGCACGCTAAAGTCGATGTGTTGGCCTACGGGTTTCGGCCCAAGGGCGCATAACAGACACACCACAATCACATCTGAAAAAACACTCCGGATGAACGCAAAGAAGAAGAAGAAGAAGAAGAAGAAGAAGAAGAAGAAGAAGAAGAAGAAGAAGAAGAAGAAGAAGAAGAAGAAAAAGAACCTATACTTCTGTATGGATGTGAAGCGTGGACAATAAGCAGTCAAGCTGAAAAACAGCTGATGGCCGTGGAAATATGGTTTCTGAGGAAAATGCAAAGAATATCATGGACAGACAGAAAAACCAATGAACAAGCCCTTCAAGAAACAAATGAATATCGTAAACTGATTAGAGTGATTAGACGTAGACAATCAAAGTTTTGGGGGCATGTTATGAGAAGAAATGACTTGGAGAACTTGGTGAAGACTGGCAAGATCGAAGGGAAGAGACCAAGGGGAAGACCGAGAAGTATCTACCTGGATGGCTTGGCCACGTGGCATGGCCGAGACAGGATCACGGAGCTGATCCACGACTCTAGTGATCGAGTGAGATGGCAGAACATGACCGCCCACGCTTATCGGCATGTGTTGGATGGATGGATGAATGGAATGACCTGGATACTAAAAGCCAAATTGATTTTATATTAACAAGAAATAACAGAAAGAGAAATATATTAGATGCATGGGCAGTGCCCAACTTAGGTATAAACACCGACCACAAAGCAGTCGTTGCCACAATAAGAATCTTCAGTAGAAGGAACAAGGACAAAATGAAATATCAAATGAACTAATTAAAGCAGCAAGATAGGTAGGAGCAGCATGGTTACATAGACTATTCAACCATGTTTGGGTAGAACAACAGCCATCACGAGACTGGGGAAACGCTATAATTATCCCAATTTGGAAAAACAAAGGCAGCAAAAGAGACTGCACACAATACAGAGGCATTTCACTGTTCAGTCATACTGGGAACATATTTTGCAAAATTCTTGAAAACAGATTAAGAACTATTATAGAACCCCAGCTAAGCGGAACACAACTTGGATTTAGAAAACAAAAACAAAGGACGCACAGATGCCATTTTTGTTCTTAGACAACTTATAGAAAAATCATTCGAATTCAATGAAACACTCTACTTAGCCTTTGTCGACCAAGAAAAGGCATTTCATAGAGTGGATAGAAACAAGCTGTGGGAAATCCTTAAACATTATGGAGTGAGTACACATCTAACGAAACTATGTAGAAGCTTATACAACAACAGTGAATGCATAGTGAGAGCAACTGGAAGACACTCAAAACCCTTCACCATAAGATCCGGAGTACGACAAGGTTGTGTCCTGTCCCCTCTCTTGTTTATAACATACTAGCTGACCCTGCCCGGCTTCGCCCAGACCCTGGTGGGGAGCATCTCATTTAATTCATATAAGTAGTCATATAAGTTCTCGTTCCCGTTACCGACTGTCTGTCTGTCTGTCTGTCTGTCTGTCTGTCTGTCTGTCTGTCTGTCTGTCTGTCTGTCTGACCCGGCCCGGCATTTCCCAGCTCCTGATGTGGAGCATCTCATTTAATTCATATAAGTAGTCATATAAGTTCCCGTTCCCGACTGTCTATCTGTCTGTCTATCTGTCTGCCTGACCCTGTCCGGCTTCATTAAATTCATACAACAAAAAAAGTAACTTAAAAGAACGTTCTTCTACACACCATCCATTATTTTTATTGAAAACTCTTTCTAATCACCTGCATGACTACAGTAACTTCTTAAGCAAAAAAAGATGAGTTACAATGTTATGCATTGTGCATCATTTTTATGAAAACTTTGAAAATGCCTTACAGATTGTATCATTATTTATTATAACTCATATGCCGGTACATAACTATGGACAAAGAGTTTATAAATCTTTGAAAACGATGCCACAATATGACTATAAGTTATACAGAAAAGTTATGCCCCTTGAAATAACTTTTACAGAGTTAGGTCCCCTGAAATATATGAAATTATGATGAAAAATGAAAAATGAAATAATACTGAGTAAGCAGGCGATTTCACACTAACAAAATATCACAGTTGTCAGCTCTGGAATGAAAGGAAGGCGTGTAGAAAATTTCATCTCAATCGGATGGGCCGTTCGCGAACAAATAAAGGCCATACGGACAGAGATACATAAATACATACAGAGATACATACGCACAAGTCTTTTTTATATATAAGATATAGACAACATATGTAAAGAAACCAGCCATACAGAGACCGCAAGAACACCGCATGACGAGAACACAGGAGAAGAACCATCTGCAAATCTAACCATTAGAGAACTCTTGTTTGCGGACGACTAAGCACTAATAGCAAAATAAGAAGCTGAATACAAGACCACATGAATGGTCTAAACGAAATGTGTAGGGAACATAATATGAAAATTAGCACAAGTAAAACAGTGGTACTGACTATAACTAAAGAAGGAATAGCAACAACGATTCACCTAAACGAACATCCCTTGAAACAAGTAAGAAGTGTTAAGTACCTATGAAGTACAATATCATCAAATGTGAAATCAGAAGACGAGATCGAAAATAGATGCAATAAGGCAAACCAACTCATTGGACAAATGGCACCAATATTAAAGAACAAACATGTATCAATAACTACTAAGAAAGCACTTTACAACGCAATCTTCCTACCAACTCTTTGTTATCTATGCCAAACCTGGACAATGACAGAAAAAGAGAAAAGTAATATCACAACAACAGAAATGAGATTCCTGAGAAGAATACTCAATGTATCAAGAAGAGATAAGATCAAAAATGAAGAAATCAGGACTAAAATAACTGCATTAGATTTTATTAGAAGGCAGCAAGTCAAATGGTTTTGTCATGCAAGTAGGCTACCAACTAACAGTATACCACAACAAGCAATGATGTACAGACCAGAGAGAAGCAGAGGAAGAGGCCGACCACGTAAACGATGGACGCAGGGAATAACAGAGTCCATGGGAATATCGATACATGAAGGCCACAAGCGGGCACTCAGAAAGCATGCTGATCCGGGTGAGGCCAGGCAAGCTTCGTGCAGAGTGGCTTGCTTCGCTTCGGAAGTCACGGGTGACAAGCATTGTCTGGATCTTTTCTGGTGTGCTGGGGAATGAACAGGCGGACAGATTAGCTGACTCTGCAAAACTTGATGCATGATAAGCAGACGTGGTTTCGGCCTTGTGGGAGTACGTGCACACCTCGGAGGAGCAAATGGACCACCATGGTCTGGCAAGAGTGCGACAGCGAGGAGTGACGAGGGGATCTGGCCGACGATCGACTCTGAGGAAAGATTGCTATTGGTACTATTAGTGTTGGAACTCTTCGCTGGCTGCTAGGGATGGGGACGGAGCGCTTATGGGAATGCCCCGAATTCTGTGATGTCGGTTCCACTGACAACTTTTTAGGAATGAAGGTCAGCATGGCCGAATGGAATAAGAATGCCTGCTGTTAAACTTGCGATGATGGCGAGGTAGCAGGTTCAACCCTACATCGGTCAATTGGACTAAACTGTTGACTTCTCGTCCTTGACAAGGGGACGGAATCAATCAATCAATCAATCAAGCGGGCACTATGCCGCTGTTTATACTTCACCTCGATCTTCTTTATACTTCACATCGGTTTCAGGTTCTGTCTGTGCGGCCATTGGTTCTTGTATCTCGTTAATATCCCCATTCATATCATACATTCCGCTGCAGTATTCCTGCAATCGTTCTAGAATTTTTCTAGATACTATTAGGTTATTTCCCAACTAGTCCCATACAACCTTTAATTGAGGTTGAACATTTCTCATCAATAACTTCATTTATTTGAACATTTTGTAATTTCTGCCATTCTTATGATATTGCTTTAGTCTAGTACTTGTGTATAGTATATTGTAGTATCTTGCATATACTGGTCCCCCCCCCCCCCTCCTTTTCGTATTCTTTCTTATTGCTCGTGTTAAAGGCGTATACTTCATCATGCTGTTTTCGGTTTCTCCTCCTTTCTGTTTCAGTTTCCTTCGTTGTTTTATTAATTATAATGTATCTGATGTTATCCATGTCTTCTGTTGCTTATCCTTTGTCGGGATTAAATCGTTGGCGGCTGTTATCAAGATATTACTAGCGTGAACTGCCAGTTCATTGGGTGTAATCTCCTCTTGTATATACATTAGGACCTCAAAACGATTCTTCACTTCTACACTGCATGCATCTGGTATTTTTATGAGATCAAAACGAAATTGGGTTGGTCCCTGGGTAAGCCTTTTGAGTTTTACTTTTACATCTGCATCAAATAACTGCTAATCTGTATCACAATTTGCATTTCGTAGGGGTTTTGCTTATGATATGCTTGATCTCCATCTTCTTTGTATTAATATATAATCTATATGGTTTTTGGTAGTGCTGTCCAGGGACTTCTATGTGAAGAGTCGTCTTGGGTGTTGTTTAAAAAGTGTGTTGGCTATCGTTAACTCATTTTCTGTGCAAAATTAAATTTATTTGTTACATTCATCATTTATGTTTCCTAATCCAAATTCTCCTAAAACATGTCTCTCATTTTCAGCAAGTCCTTTACTGAGCTGGAAAACATCTGATGGCTGTGGAAATGTAGTTTCTGAGGAAAATGCAAAGAATACTATCGACAGACAGAAAAACCAAGTCCTACAAGAAACAAATGAAAACCGTAAACTGATTAGAGAAATTAGACGCAGACAATCGCAATTTGTTGGTCACGTTATGAGAAGACATATATTGGAGAACTTGGTGACAACTGGCAAGATCGAGGGGAAGAGATCAAGGGGACGGCAGAGAAGTAAATACAAGTATGGCTTGGCAATGTTGTATGGTCGAGACAAGCACACTGAGCTGATCCACGACTCTGATGATCGAATGAGATGGAAAAACATGACCGCCCATGCTAGCCGGCATGGCACATGATGATGAAAACATGTCTCTTATTTTCAGCTATTCCTTTACCGATTTATACATTAAAATCCCCCATTATTATTGCTATGTCATTATGAGCAATCTTATCTAATATGTCTTGCGGTGTTCTGTAAAAATCTTCAATGTCATCCTCCTCTGCTGTTGATGTTGGTGCATATATCTTATGTGAGAGTTGTGTTTTTGTGTGGCGTCTAAGTCTTCTGTTTAGATGAGGTATTATATATTTCCACACTTTGTTCTCTGCCAGCTGTGATAAGCTCTGCTGTGATGTTATCACAACTTGATGATTTCCAGTTCTTGGGGTTGTTTATTGCACACCGGACTTCACCTAGTGCTGGTTCTGGTTCTTTCTAATTTGCTATTCCATTGCTATTATTTTTATCTTGATCATCTCTATTTAAAGTTATTTCGCTGTAGAAGTCTTCACATTTATTCAGCATTTCATGATCCTCCCATTCCTGTATCTACTAGGAGATATATTGTGATTGATAATTCAGTCAGTGTACGAATTTTGTTCTGTGATAAACCTCCAGAGTGATGGACATAAGGATAGTATCTCCTTTATAATATTCAGTTTTTATGTAGCATCTGATGCCGGGGCTGAGGTCGACATATTGGATATTATCTTGTTCATTTCGGTTTCCGTTGTGTACACAATAGATTTAATTATTACAATGCCAAGCACATTAAAAACGCTGCACCCAGTTGTAATTGCAACGCCTGCTTTTGGAAAAACCAGAGATAGTATGCCACCAGCTCCATCACAAAATTTGCAAACCCCACTCCAGATCGTGTCTGCATTTCTGATTTTCTTCATCCTCGCCTCCAGACTAGGAAGTTTTTTTACGTCGCGCAGATTTTTCTCAACATCCTCAACAGTCTTCATCAAATCTTTCAGTAAACCCTGGCCTTTATCTTCAGCTTTTATGGAATGTTGTTCCGCACATTGCCACGTTGTTACTGTCCCACATAGTGAAAGGAATATTGTTCCGCACATTGCCACGTTGTTACTGTCTCACATAGTGAAAGGAATATTGTTCCGCACATTGCCACATTGTTACTGTCCCACATAGTGAAAGGAATATTGTTCCAAACATTGCCACGTTGTTACTGTCCCACATAGTGAAAGGAATGTTGTTCCGCACATTGCCTCGTTGTTACTGTCTCAAAAAAATGAAAGGAATGATGTTCCGCACATTGCCACGTTGTTACTGTCTCACATAGTGAAAGGAATGTTGTTCCGCACATTGCCACGTTGTTACTGTCCCACATAGTGAAATTAATATTGTTCCGCACATTGCCACGTTGTTACTGTCCCACATAGTGAAAAGAATGTTGTTCCGCACATTGCCACGTTGTTACTGTCCCACATAGTGAAAGGAATATTGTTCCGCACATTGCCTCGTTGTTACTGTCTCAAAAAAATGAAAGGAATGATGTTCCGCACATTGCCACGTTGTTACTGTCTCACATAGTGAAAGGAATGTTGTTCCGCACATTGCCACGTTGTTACTGTCCCACATAGTGAAAGGAATGTTGTTCCGCACATTGCCACGTTGTTACTGTCTCAAATAGTGAAAGGAATGTTGTTCCGCACATTGTCACGTTGTTACTGTCTCACATAGTGAAAGGAATATTGTTCCGCACATTACCACGTTGTTACTGTCTCACATAGTGAAATTAATATTGTTCCGCACATTGCCACGTTGTTACTGTCTCACATAGTGAAAGGAATGTTGTTCCGCACATTGCCACGTTGTTACTATCCCACATAGTGAAAGTGAATATTGTTCCGCATATTGCCACGTTGTTACTGTCTCACATAATGAAAGGAATGTTGTTCCGCACATTGCCACGTTGTTACTGTCTCACATAGTGAAAGGAATGTTGTTCCGCACATTGCCACGTTGTTACTGTCCCACATAGTGAAATTAATATTGTTCCGCACATTGCCACGTTGTTACTGTCTCACATAGTGAAAGGAATATTGTTCCGCACATTGCCACGTTGATACTGTCTCACATAATGAAAGGAATATTGTTCCGCACATTGCCACGTTGTTACTGTCCCACATAGTGAAAGGAATATTGTTGCGCACATTGCCACGTTGATACTGTCTCACAGAGTGAAAGGAATATTGTTCCGCACATTGCCACATTGTTACTGTCCCATATAGTGAAAGGAATATTGTTCAGCACATTGCCACATTGTTACTGTCCCATATAGTGAAAGGAATATTGTTCCGCACATTGCCACGTTGATACTGTCTCACAAAGTGAAAGCAATATTGTTCCGCACATTGCCACGTTGATACTGTCTCACAAAGTGAAAGCAATATTGTTCCGCACATTGCCACGTTGTTACTGTCCCACATAGTGACAGGAATATTGTTCCGCGCATTGCCACATTGCTACTGTCTGTCAAAGACTGCCTCATGATAGAACACCACCAGGACGTGGGGTCAACCTCAGATAAAGTTGAGGGAACATAGTGCCCGGGATCAGGGCAGGATAGATGATAGAAAAGGGGGACTATTAACTAGTCCTCACACGGAGGCGTTGACCAGATAGTTAGCACTACTGGTCACGACAGAATCACGCCTGCGTGATCGCTGCGATCGCCACTCAAGCCAAAGCCAGCTAATAGAAGCGTGCTAACTGATCTAGCACGCGAAGGGCCGAAGGGCGTATGAAGGTCCTTCCGCGAGGCGTGTAGCGACGCGAGTGAAGCAAGTCAGACTGGGGACTGACTTTGTAGTGTTCACATCGTATAGAATAGATATGTGTTTTCATGTAGCCTAGTAGATAGAGAATAGCTATAGGGGTTAGGAAAACTATTGATAGAGAATATTGTGACTTTATGTGTGATTAGATAGCGACTGTTTTGCAATTGTAAAGAGCCAACGGCAATAAAATGTACCATTTCATTCCTCGCACACGACTGCAAGTCTCTTGTATGGTGTGGGAGAAGTAATCCGATGATGCCTGAAACATGAGTTGTTGACATGTCTCATATAGTGAAAGGAATGTTGTTACGCACATTCCCACGTTGCTACTGTTCCACATAGTGAAAGGAATGTTGTACCACACATTTCCACGTTCCTACTGTCTCATATAGTGAAAGGAATGTTGTTCCGCACATTGCCACGTTGTTACTGTCCCACATAGTGAAAGGAATGTTGTTACGCACATTGCCACGTTGCTGCTGTCTCACATAGTGAAAGGAACGCTATTCCGCTCATTGCCTTCTTGCTAATGGCCACCGTTTGACCCCTTTGATATATGTTCCTGGGATCTGCTTGGATGACGTAAACGACCAAGGTCTGTTTTAAGCCTCGGGTAATACTTTGTGACTGCATGTGAGTAATTGACCGTTTGCTTACACAAACTTGTGCGAGGAAGCAAACTGGGCAGCCTTGCTAAATAAATCGTGGCCCGGAAATGTGACAGTTAAACGCTTCACACCCTAATTAGACTAGCTACCTTGAGACTACAATTACTGTGACATGTGCAGAGAGCATGTTGCTGTTTCTTATGTTTGTTGTTGTGTGTTGTTTATTGGATGTTGTTACTTGTTGTTTCTCATTGCGTGTTGTTTGTTGTTATTTATTGCTAATTGTAGTTTCTCATTGCTTGTTGTTGGGTGTTATTTATTGCTTCTTGTTTCTCATTGCTTGTTGTTGGTTGTTGTTTATTGCTTCTTATTTATCATTTTTTGTTGTTGGTTGTTATTTAATGCTTCTTATTTCTCATTGCGTTTTGCTGATTGTTGATTATTGCTTCTTATTGTTTCTTATTGTTACTTGTAGGTTCTCATTGCTTGTTGGTGGTTGCTAGTTATTGCTAATTGTTGTTTATCATTCCTGATTGTTGACTGTCATTTACTGCCACATATTGCCCGCTCCTTGTTGTTGGTTGCTGTATATTACTTCTTATTGTTGGTTGTTGATTGTCAGATATTGCTTCTTTTTTTCGCATTACTTGTTGTTGGTTGTTATTTATTGCTACTCGTTGTTTCTCATTACTTGTTGTAGGTTGATATGTATTGCTTCTGGTTGTTTCTCATTGCTTATTGTTGACTGATAGTTATTGCTTCTCATTGTTTCTCATTGCGCTTTGAAGGTTGATATTTATTGCTACTTATTGTTTTTCATTGCTTTGTTGTTTGATGTATGGTCTTTATGGAGGTGTGTTATTTAATGTTGTTTGTTTGTTGTTGGCTGCTGTTTATTGCTACTTGTTGTTTGATATGTTGTGTTGTTTAGTACCGATTGTTATTATTAATTGTTTGTTGTGCTTGTTGTCTTTCTTTTATTTGTTGTTGTTTACTGTGTGCTGTTGGTAGCCGTTGATTGCTGCTTGTTGTTTCTCGTTGTTTGATTGCTGTTGTGTGTCGCTATTTTTCTGTGCTTAAACCTGACGCATGACGGTAACCAGGTCGAATCAGTCATCTTAATGATTCATATTAAATGTTTCCGCCATTGCGTGTCAGATAACCGTCGTTATGTGTTTTTGAAATAAGACATATCACCACGATTAATTGTCACATCTCAAATGTCACCGCTATAATTTGTCAGATCTCCCTCGTCACCACCATCATTTGTCAGATCTCAGTTGACATTACAATAATATATAACATCTGACATGTTACTGCCATCATTTGATACATCTCGTATGTCATACCATCATGCATCACATCTCACTTGTTATTACCATAATGTGTCACATCTCACGTGTTAACACCATCGTTTGTGACATCTAGGATGTCACCATAATTATTTGTCACATCGCTGATGTCATCATCATCATTTGTCACATCTAACATGTCACTACTATCATTTGTCACATCTCACATCTCACAACTGACATTTGTCACATCTCACATGTCACCAGCATCATTTATCACATCTCACAAGGCACTATCATCATTTGTCACATATCACATGTCACCACCATCATTTGTCACATCTCATATGTCAACACAATAATTTGTCACATCTCACATGTCACTAAGCTAATTAGTCACATCTTGCATGTCGTCAATATTATTTGTCACATCTCACATGCCACTATGGTAATTTGTCACATCTTACATGTCACTACCATCATTTTTTACATCTCAGATGTAACCACCATCGTTTCTCAAATGTCACCACTATCATTTCCAACATCTCACATGTTACTAACCTAATTTGTCACATATCACATGTCACTAAAGCAATTTTTTTCAAATCTCACATGTCACTACCATCTTTTGTCACATCTCAAATGTCAATACAATAATTTGTCACATCTCACATAACATCATCATCATTTGTCACACCATCTGCCACAAAATAAAGAAGAAAACAACAGTGAATTAAACCTTCAACAGGTACCCGCTAATTGACGTTCCTGACACGTTTGATCACATTTCTGGAATGACAGAATACTCCAGTCAGCCAGCTTACTAGTGACACCTTGTTTCATGCTGTTTTGTCTCTGCATTGAAGCAGTGTTCCACGATGTTTAGTTTCTGCATTGAAACAATGTTCCATGATGTTTAGTTTCTGCATTGAAACGATGTTTCACGATGTTTTAGCTTCTGTAATGAAAGATGTTCTGATGTGTCATCTTTGAGAGGAATGGCTGGCCGAGTGGCTAGAACGCCGGATTCTCCTTCAGGAGACCCGGGTTCGAAACCTCGATAAGGTGTCAGATTGTTTTTCTGCCGGGGGCAAAAAGAAAATCCTAACCTGCACAGTTCGCGGCGACTGCACTAACCAGGCGGCCTTAATTCCTCAGGCTCAAAGACCCCCCTGCCATACACCGCAAGGTGACAGTAAAGTAAATGACAATTCTGTTGTGTTTTATTTATGTTTTAGTTAATTCCTGTCAAGCAAGAGTATGTGTATGATGTCTGTCTGTGTATATGTTTGTCGGTGTGAATGTTGTCTATATATCTCTGCCTGGCTGCCTAACTCTCTGTATGTCTGTAATCAACTGTCTCTCTGTCTTCTTGTTCATTTGTATTTCAGTTTCTATATCTGTGTAATGAACTGTCATTTTGTCTGATTGTCTCTTTGTCTATCTCTCTTTCGGGCTGTCTGTCTGTTAAAAAAAAATCTGTATGTTTTCCTGTCTGCCTCTTTATTTTTTCTGACTTTCCGGCTGTCTGTCCATTTAACCAACTGTCTGTCCTGTCTATCTGCCTTGCTGCCTATCAAGCTACCTGCGTCTGCCTGTCTGTTTAACCAAATGTTCAGCAAACTGCTTTATGTTTACACTATGGTCTCTCTAATTGCCTGAATTTCTGGTTCCCCCCCCCCCGTTTGTCTGTTTAATCGTTTTTCTCTCTGCCTATTAGTCTGTATGTGTGTGTGTGTGAGTGTGTATGTGTGTGTGTATGTGTGTGTGTGCTTAATGCACTGTTTGTCTGGCTGCCTATCTACTCAAGTCTACCGCAGATTAGATATTAAACCTAGCCTACAACACAAAATCTCACATTTTGTGGTCAGATAGATCTGTACTGAGAAATAAAGGTTTTAGAGATGCATCTGCATGTTTCCTTGAATTATGTCGCTTATTGAATGACAAGATGTGTGGCTACGTATATGAATAGATGTATTAGTACATGAATGGATTGATGAGTGTATACATATATGAATTATTTCACCACATAAACTATTAAACATTTAGGCAGTTTATTTAACTATCACTAGCTGGGCAGTTTATTTATCTAGCACTAGCTGGGCAGTTACTTATTTATCACCAGCTGTACAGTATATTTATATATCACTAGCTCGGCATTATATTTATTTATCACTAGCTGGGCAGTATATTTATTTATCACTTAATAGGCAGTATATTTATGTATCACTAGCTGGGCAGTATATTTACTTATCACTAGCTGGACAGTATATTTACTTATCACTAGGTGGGCAGTATGTTTATTTATCACTAGCTGGGTAGTATATTTATTTATCACTAGCTGGGCAATATATTTATTTATCACTAGCTGGGCAGTTTTCTTATTTATCACTAGCTGCTCAGTATTTACTTAATACTAGCCAATCATTATGCGTCAGAAACTTTTGCACAAAGACGGATTTTCCACATCCAGTTGGTCCCGCAATCAAAGCCGTAAAAGAATGTTTCCATCTCGGGTCCATGACTAATAATAATCACCTACCCTCTCGAGACATGTATTTTATGGGACTCGAACCCGCCCCTCCGCCGCTGCCGCCCTGCCGCCGCCGACGCACCGCCGCCGCACCTCCGCCACCCGCCGCCCGCGTGCCCTTGGGACCGGATGTCAACCGAAAGTAGTCAACCGGAAGTAGTCACCCAAACCCAAGAATATACCCGCCAAAATTTAAAAAAATAAAAGTCACCGTAGGTGCAGTTTCGTGACGTTACGCGTAGGTGCTATACTCTTCGTATAGTAAAACATGACGTCACTACGAAGGTGCTGCACCTGTGTGTATTTACTACACACACACTCACACACACACACACACACACACACACACACACACAGACACACACGTATATTATACTGAGGAGTTCGTTATGCCTCCAAAATATTCACTAATGATAACACATTGACAGCTATTTTACAACCATTACCATCACCACCATCATCATCATCCTCATCATCATCTTCATCAAGCACCTTGCTAACTAAAGTAGGCGATCATGTGTGCGCATATCTCACGATCTCTATAAAAATCACGACTGTCATGTTTGTCGGATGTCTGGATTGATGGCTCAACTCTAAAGAGAGAAAGGATACTAAGTTCATCTTTCCCAATGTGATCCTGCCCGTTTAATTATGTTAACCTTTAATGGCTCAGTTTCTTGAGTCCATAACTAGAGTCTCAGAGAACCAAGGAATACCTCTAGGAAAACAATTACAAGGATTTATCCTTTATACCCAAATGTCCTTATGGTGGTTCCTTGCCTCTCCTCTCTCAGTAAACCTAATTTTATCTAGGGGTGTTTGATTAAACTAATTGACTATGACAAGTAATAAATACACTCATAAGTGGAAATGACTTCTTTATTTTTCATCATTTATTAACTATATATTTGAGTAATGCACAGTACATCAAATACATACATGAAAAATCAGAAAATCATTTACATCAAGATGTTTACATATTATAGCTTCAGAAGTGACTCCCCTCCTTATATAGCCTTAAAAACTGCAGACACTAGCCATAACTGGAGCACCGCTCGAACTCCGCATAGGCACGTTACCTATTGTTAATGTGACTGAACATAAAACACTAGGTCTTTTAATTGACAGCCATTTGAACTGGAGCTCTCATGTTCACGCTCTTACCAAGAAAATAGCACAAAAAGTTTACCAACTTGCTAAAATTCAGCACTTCCTGGACGAAAGCACACGAAAAATATTCTATACATGCTATATCCAATCACATCTCGATTACTGTTCCACAGTTAGGGATGGTTGCCCTAAATCTAATTTAAAACAACCATGTTCTCTACAAAACCGCGCCATTCGTCTGGTTTCTGGTATAAAACACGTTGAAAGTAATAATTTGTACAGTCATCTAAGACTTCTACCACTTAAAAAGCGTTTCCTTTTCAACAAAGCCAAATTAGTGAATAAAATTATATCTCAAAATACCCCAGAGTATCTTCTGCCGCTGATTCAATCTAATGCAATGAATAGCAAGCGCCTAAATTTGTTACATGTCTCAAAGCCTAGATTGGACCTATATAAAACATGTTTCGCCTATTCTGGTGCGCACTTATGGAATGAGCTGCCTCCAGATCTGACAACTCCAATGAGTCCCTACACATTTAACCAAAAACTCTTTCAATACTTAATCTATATCGACTATATGCCACCATAATTCATTTACTGGTATAATTGTTCATTATAATTGTTTAACTATAATTGTTCACTATATATGTGTGTGCGTGTGGGAGCGAGAGAGAGAGAGAGAGAGAGAGAGAGAGAGAGAGAGAGAGAGAGAAAGTGGGTGTCAGAGAGAGGGAGAGAGGGAATGTGTGTGTGTGTGCACGTGCATGCGTGTGTGTGGAGAGATTGATTGAGCGAGAAATGGTGGGGAAATGTGTCAGTGCATGCATTCGTACTTGTATGTGTGAGAGTGAGTCAGGGAGTGTGTGCGTGCGTGCATGCGTTCATGCGTACGTGTATGTGTGAGAGAGTGTGATTGAGAGAGTGAGTGTGTGTGTGTGTGAAGGATTGTGTGTGAGAGAGTGAGACAGTGGGAGAGTTGATGTGTTAGTGTGTGTGTGTGAGCGCGCGCATGCGTGTGAGTGTGTGTATATGAAAGAATACAGAGAGAGAGAGAGAGAGAGAGAGAGAGAGAGAGAGAGAGAGCTAAGCAGATGCATGCCATGTAATACCCATGTTATGTAACACGCGAATCCATATGTTTGTGTATTCTCATGTCATATTATCAGTTAAATACCATTTGATTTTATCATGCCTAATATAAACTCATGTTCATTACTGTAGTTTGAGTGAGAGAGTCAATGAGTGTGAATGAGAGACAGAATGAGTGAGCGGGAGAGTGAATAAGTGAGCGGGAGAGTGAATGAGTGAGCGGGAGAGTGAATGAGTGAGCGGGAGAGTGAATGAGTGAGCGGGAGAGTGAATGAGTGAGCGTGAGAGTGAATGAGTAAGCGTGAGAGTGAATGAGTTAGTGTGAGAATGAATGTGTGAGCGGGAGAGTGAATGAGTGAGCGTGAGAGTGAATGAGTTAGCGGGAGAGTGAATGAGTTAGCGCGAGAGTGAATGAGTGAGCGTGAGAGTGAATGAGTGAGTGTGATAGTGAATGTGTGAGCGGGAGAGTGAATGAGTGAGTGTGAGAGTGAATGAGTGAGCGTGAGAGTGAATGAGTGAGCGGGAGAGTGAATGAGTGAGCGTGACAGTGAATGAGTGAACATGAGAGTGAATGAGTGAGCGTGAGAGTCAATGAGTGAGCGTGAGAGTGAATGATTGAGCGTGAGAGTGAATGAGTGAGGTGAGAGTGAATGAGTGAGAGTGAATGAGTGAGTGTGAGTGTGAATGATTGAGCGGGAGAGAGAATGAGTGAGCGCGAGAGTGAATGAGTGAGCGGGAGAGTGAATGAGTGAGCGTGAGAGTGAATGAGTGAGCGTGAGAGTGAATTAGTGAGCGTGAGAGTGAATGAGTGAGCGTGAGAGTGAATGAGTGAGCGAGAGTGAATGAGTGAGTGTGAGAGTGAATGAGTGAGCGTGAGAGTGAATGAGTGAGCGGGAGAGTGAATGAGTGAGCGGGAGAGTGAATGAGTGAGAGTGAATGAGTGAGCGTGAGAGTGAATGAGTGAGAGTGAATGAGTGAGCGTGAGAGTGAATGAGTGAGCGGGAGAGTGAATGAGTTAGAGTGAATGAGTGAGCGTGAGAGAGAGAGAGAGAGAGAGTGTGTGTGTGTGTGTGTGTGTGTGTGTGTGTGTCACTATTTTTACATCACATACTTTTTATGTACACATTTTTCTCCATGTTTAACATTTTTATGAGACTGCTCATGACAAGTGTCAGTGCATGTGTGTGAGTAAAGTGTGGGAGTTTGTTCATACTAGTTTCAATGCTAACGTGAGACATTTTGTGTGTCTAGATGTTAGGAGGTGTGAGTGTGTGTGGAGGATGTGTGTGAGTGTGGGGATATGTGTGGGTGGGGGATGTGTGGGTGGGGGTATGCGTTTGGATGGGTTGGGTGTGTGGGTGTTCGTGGGTAGCGATATTTGTGGGTGTTGGTGGGATGTGTGGATGGATGTGTGGGGGTGAAAGTAGGGGTGTGGGAATGGGTGTGGGGGATGTGTATATGAGTGGAGGATATGTGTATGGGACGGATGCGGGGGATGAATGTTTATGTGGGTGGAGATGTGTGGATGGTTTGAGGAAGTATGTGTGGGTGGCGGTGTTGTGTGGGTAGGGGATTGTGTTGGGTGGATTGGGGATGCAAGGGCGGGTGGGGAGAAGTGTATGGTGTGTGGGTTCGAGATATGTATGCGGTTTGTTGGTGGGGGTTGTGTGCATGATGTGTGGGTAGAGGGTATGTTTGTGGTGGTATGGGTGAGGATATGTGTGTGGGTGGAGGATAGTGGGTTGTGTGGGGGATGTGTGTGATGGGTGCGGGAAATGTGTGTATGGGTGGGGGTGAGTAGGGGATGTGTGGTGGTTGGGGGAAGTATGTGGGGGTGTGTGGGTGGGAGATGTGTGCGTGGATGGGGAATGAGTGGGTGAGGGTGTGTGAGTGGCTTAGGGATGTGTATGTGTGTGAGGGAGTTGTATGTGTCGGGATGGGATGTGTGAGTGGGTGGAGGATGTGTGTGGGTAGGGGTATTGTGATCGAGAGATGTTTGGTTGGGGGTGGGTGGGTGGGTGGGGTGTGGGTGCGTAGTGGAGGATGTATGCGTGAGTGAGTGTGTGTTGGTGGACGTGTAGGGAATGCGTGTGTGGCTGGGGAGAGGTGTGTGGTGTGTTGGTTGGGGATATTGTGTGGGTGAGGTATGTGTGTGTTTTGTGGTGTTTGAGTGGGGGTATGTGGGGTGGATGGGTAAGGGTATCTGTGTGGGTGTGGGTGGGAATATTTTGTGGTATCTGGGTGGAGGATATGTGTGTGGTGTGTAAGTGGGGATGTGTTGGTGAGGGATATGTGTGTGTGTGCGGTGCGTGGGTTGGCAATATTGCGTGGTAATGGGTGTATGTGATGTGCGGGTGGGGGATTGTGTGGTGGGGGATTGGGTTAAGGCACGTGTGGGTGGGTGGAACTTGTATGTGTGGGTGGTGGGGTGTGTGTGAGTGGTTTGGGGATGTATGGGTGGTTAGAGAGATGTGTGTGTGTGGGGGGGGGGGGGTAGAGACATGACAGTTGGTGGGGATGTGTGTGTATGGTTTGGGGATGTGTGAGTGGGTGGGAAATATGTAGTCGATGGAGATGTGGCTGGGGGATGGGTGGTTTGAGGGGTGGGTGCGGAGAGGATGTGTGGGTTAGGATGTGGATGGGCGTGGGATGTGTGGGTTAGTGGGAGAATGTTTGTGGGTGGCGAGTGTGTTTCGGTTGGGGGATCAGGTGAGGGCGGTGTGTGTGGGTGGGGGATGTGCGCCAGGGGGATGGGTCGGTTGGTGGGGAATGTATGTGTCCCTGGTGTGCGTGTGTGTGGGTAGGTGGGTGTGTGTGTGTGTGGGTGGGGTGATGTATGGATAAGTGGGAGATGGGCCTTATAACATGGTAATAAGTCTTCTTTATGTTTACAACATTCATTTCACAATGTTTATTTTTCTTCCTATGTAAATGTATAATGCTCTTGATGAATGAAAGACGAGTGATTGGAAGGGCCGAATGTAAGACGGGCCTGCGCGCCCAATTTGTGACCCTAATAAAGTTGATTTGATTTGATTTGATTTGATTTGTCTTGAATTGTGGGTTATGAGTTCCTGCTCCAAGCAATCACTGTGATTTATGTTTATCTTGAAAACTTCAGAGTGGTGTTCTTCCCCGGTTAGTAGAATATTTTAGTTGGCTCTAGATTTCCATTTATGTCCATTTCCATTTCCCTTACACTAAATAAATGTTACCTCTCCTATAAGGAAAATGGAACTTTTGCAGGTGGATAGGTTTCTGTCCCACTCTCTCACAGAGCATCTAGCAATATCACCAAAGTCAGGTCTGGATCTAGCGGTACTCAGTCACTACCATTATTCTAATCAAATGGCTTCCAAACACTTCGACAACAGGTTTCCGAATCTGAATGCGATGTCGTAGGCAGATGCTTCCTCTTTTCATTCACAATACTTATATTTGACTATGTTGCTTAGGAATATTTCATCACTCCGTTCCCTATCGCAGATCTTCTCCGGCCTAGTGCTGGGCTGGTCAACAAACAGGCCGTGTTTCGGTCGTTCGTCTTTTTATGTAGTTTTTCCGATTCAAGTTTTTGATATCTCGCCGAACTGGGTCTGTTGTTGTAAAATGTTGGATTTTAGACGTAGGGAACACAACAGCGCTGTTGCGATGTACTGTTGAATGGATATTGCGGAGGATATTCAAAGCGTAGTTGTCAGCTTTCGAAAAAAATATATCACACTAAGGTCATCTTGTTATTTCGTGGTATCTTCCGCAATTTCAAAACTCAGAGTATAGAACTTTTCATTATAATAGTTATTCGTTTGACTGTGTACCATGTTTGGTGCAAACGTACTTTGTGTTTGGCACTGAATCAGTTAAGTTGAAACAATTAAAACGCATTGTCACGGGTATTGTTCGAATGTAGGGCATTTGTTATTCCCGTGGTAACATTAAAATAAGAGGAGGTTGTGCTAAATGTGTTTGTGGCTTCAGTGTTTACATTTAATCAATGTGCCTCGTCATTCATGTCTGAAAGGAAATGAACGAGTCGATGGGATGGCGAACATGGTGATGATCGAGGTGGGAAGAGCAATGGATGGGCTGGACATTGTCAGTGCTATTAGCGATGAGGGAAGAACAGATAGATGACTTTAAGGAGACCTGTGAATCGGTTTCTTTATACAGAGTAAGGGAGTGAAGACGGCATACATGGATAGTTTGACAAGGGCACAAGACATTTGACTAACCAACACAGAACATAGGTCAGTCGATACAAACAGGCCATCTGGCAACCCCGACAGCTGTCGCCAAGCTGGCAAGGATAATTCTGATACGGTCAATCCAGCTGGTTTTCTTGGAAAATAGCAATGTCAGTGAAAGTCCGTACATCTGTAATCTGTAATATAAACTATATCGAATATCCCCAGAAAATAAAACTTTTCTAAGAAGTAGAGGAAATAGTGAATTATCCCTATTCAGTGCGTCGTGATGTGTGTATTCTGTGTGACACATCACTTGAACTAGTCGGCAAGTTTAGTTTAGTCGACGAATCAACATCACGGCACACAGGTATAACCCATAAGTGCTCCGTTATATTCTTAGCTCAAGCCTGAGTCCGGAGAAACTCAGCTCAGAGCACGAACTCCGTAGCACCGTCGAGGTTCTTGAAATAGTTTGGGTAGATTTTTAACTCGATTATTACCAGGGCAGCGGAGTTAGGCTATTCTGCTTCGATTTCAAACTACCAAGGATTTTTTTTTACGTGCGCAACAATACAAACGTGCGTCCGATATCACTACCCAGAGACCAGAAGACATTTTAGCCCACGTGAAAATATCCCGGCCCTCAAAGGAACTCGACCCCGGGACCTTCAGGCGGACACCATACATCGAGACCACACAGCCCATCCCCCTCCACTTTGAGTCGGTATGTATTTAATTCTTCTTCTTCTTCTTCTTCTTCTTCTTCTTCTTCTTCTTCTTCTTCTTCTTCTTCTTCTTCTTCTTCTTCTTCTTCTTCTTCTTCTTCTTCTTCTTCTTCTTCTTCTTCTTCTTCTTCTTCTTCTTCTTCTTCTTCTTCTTCTTCTTCTTCTTCTTCTTCTTCTTCTTCTTCTTCTTCTTCTTCTTCTTCTTCTTTTGAATATGACATGTGTACATTGATTTAATGACAGGGAAATAAAAGACAATTTAAACATGGAAGTATAGAAAAGATCTGATATATTGTCTGATCTATATATCTTATGTCAAGATGTGGATAATCGATGTGAAATGTTGAAGAAATCAATCAGTTTGGCTGCAGAAACACTTATGCCGAAATTAACGAAGGTAGGTCTTAAGAAATGGATGACTGAAGAAATGTTACGACTAATAGATACAAGAAGACACAACAAAAATAATCCTGACAAATATGAAGACATTCACAGAAAAGTCAAAACATTATGTAAGAGGGCAAAGTAAGCATGACTTGAGAAAAACTGCATAGAAATGTAATACACAACAGAATTCAGGAGCTTACTAATAAAAGAAAACTTACAATCAAAAGGTTGCCTGAAGATAAAAGATTTAGAAATCATGATAGAAAAAAGATTAGACTTTACATGCATGGTAAGATTATGTGGAAAACGTTTATGATGGTTCCTAAAAAAAAAAAGTATGGTATTCGGAATAATAATGAAGGACCATCAAATTTGAAGACAGAAGTAGTTCTGAATCCTTTTACCCTTAAGAAATGTGGCAAGAACCCGACCCAGAAAACATCACAACAGAAATGATTAATGCTTTAGAAGAATACGGAATAGACCAAGTCACCAGACCGCTGAACACAATATATGAAACTGGAGATGTACCTCCTGAATTATGTAATTATACATTTATTGCAATCCCGAAGAAATCAGAATGTGATCAGCCTTGGAATGTGATTAACATCGAACAATTAGTATAATGAGCCGCATCACGAAGATTTTACTAAACGTTATCATGCAATGAGTTAGGAATAAAATACACCCTCACAAGGGAGAAGAACAATGTGGGTTTGTAGAAGGCAAGGGTACAGTGAGTGCTGTGCATATGCTGAGAACATTAATTGAACGTTCTATAGAAGTAAACAAAGACCTAAGATTATTGCTATATTGACTACAGAAAGGGTTTTGATAAAATAAGACATGTCAACATGATGAAGATGCTTGCAGATCTACAAATTGATGGGGAAGACATTCCTTTAAATCATCTATCATGTGCCATGCCGATAAGCGTGGGCGGTCCTGATTCGCCATTTCACTCGATCACCAGAGACGAGGATCTTCTCAGTGTTCTTGTCTCGACTATACCACGTAGCTAAGTCATCCAGGTATTTACTTCTCTGACACTTCCCTTGTTCTTTTCCCCTCGATCTTGCCAGCTGTCACCAAGTTCTCCAAGTCATTTCTTCTCATAATATGTCCAAACAATTTTGACTGGCTACATCAAATTTCTCTAATCAGTTAATGATTTTCATTTGTTTCTTGAAGGACTTGATCATTGGGTTTTCTGTCTGTCCATGATATTCTTTGCATTTTCCTCAGAAACCACATTTCCACAGCCATCAGCTGTTTTTCAGCATGTCTGTCACCAAGTTCTCCAAGTCATTTCTTCTCATAATATGTCCAAACACGCTTCACATCCATACATAAGTACAGGCTCAATGTAGCACCTTAACACTCTTTTTCTCGTTACAATTGACATCTGTTTGTTTGGTCAGTATAATTTTCATCTTGACTATGGCAATTCTTGTTCTAATCTCTTCGAAGCATCTCACATAAGATGTTATGATTGTTCCGAGATAATTGTCTCGATTCACTTGTTTAAGAATATTCCCCTGTACCCGGATATTCCATTGTAGTATTTCCTTCTTCCCAGTGACGACCATAATCTGCTTCTTCTTACAATTCAGTTCTAACCCTAGTTGTTCACTGTGTGCAACAACCACATCTACTAAATGTTGCAGATCCTGCGAATTGTCTGCAATCAATACAGTACCATCTGCATATCTAATATTATTGATGTTTTGTCCCCCAATAATAATTCATTTCACATCTATATTTCTGAAATATTTTCACTGTACAGGGAAAAAAGCTCCGGAGACATTACACACCCCTGTCTCACACCTTAATTTGTAGATCTGCAAACATCCTTATCATGTTGACATGTTTTACTCTATCTAAAGCCTTTACGTAGCCAAAAATCAAAGATGGAGATCTTTTTTTCTATTTCTATAGAACATTAAATTACAGTTCTCAGCATATATACAGCATATACTGTTCCCTTGCATTCTAAAAATCTACATGGTTCTTCTCCTATTTCAGGTTGTATTTTATTCTTAACTCTTTACATGATAATTATTAGAACAGTCTTTGTGATGTTACTCATTATATTGTTCGATGTTGATAACATTCCAAGGCTCCTGACTTCTTTGGGAGCGCAATAAAAACATGAATTACATAAGACATTAGACTTTTAAATAACATGTATTGGAAACAACTAGATGCTATAAATATTAATAATTAAGTAGGTCAATATCAGCCTACTAATAGAGGTGTGAGAAAGGGATGTGTAATGTCTCCAGATATATTTTTCCCTCACAGTGAAAATATTTTCAGAAATGTAGAAGATATGAAAAGACTCATCATTGGGGACGTAACATCAATAACATTAGATATGCGGATGATACAGTATTGATTGAAGACAGTGAACAAGATCTGCAACATGTAGTAGATACGGTTGTTGCACACAGTGAACAACATGGTTTAGAATTAAATTGTAAGAAGACACAGATTATGGTGGAAGAAGGTAATGGCACAGTGTAATATACAAGTAAACGGGAATATTCAGCATGTGAATCGGTTAAATTATCTCAGAAAAGTTATATAATCCGAAGGTAGATGATTTGTAGAGATTATAATAAGAATCACCATGGCGAAGGTAATTTTTGCAAGATGCAAAACATACTGACCAATAAAAAGATATCATTTGAAAGGAGAACAGAAATGCTGAGTTGCTACAAAGAACCCGTACTTGTGTATCGATGTGAAGCGTGGACAATGAGCAGACAGGCTGAAAACCATCTGATAGCTGTGGAAATGTGGTTTGTGAAGAAAATGCAAAGCATACCATGGTCAAACAGAAAAATCAATGACCAAGTTCTACAGGACAAAAATCATCATCATCATCATCATCATTATTATCATCATCATCATCATCATCATCTTACACTTCTGCCGTCAAGCGTCGTGGGGAGGAATAATTTGCGTTTCAGTCACCCCCCCCCCCGCCCCCGGTGGGCGGCACTGGATAGTGTCGTTCCATGTGATTGTACATGTCTTTGATGTCGTCAATCCATTGTCTTCTTGGGCGTCCTCTTGATCTTGTCGCAGATGATCTTTGATGTAAGGTCAGTGATGGTAGTTGTTGGTGTTGCAGTCTAACGACATGGCCACACCACTTGATCTTCTGTCTTTCAATAAATGTGGCACAAGGTGTTGATCCCACAGTCTGTCTGATAACATCATTTCTTACTCGGTCTCGGATTGTTAGGTTGTCAGCTCTCCTCAGGCATCTCATCTCGCAGGTGTTGATTTTACGAAGGTGTGATTTGGATAAAAGTCCAGGTTTGAGATTGGTAGCATTGGGTTGATGTGAATATGTTGTTTATTATCTGTCGTTTTGCGGACATGGGCATATTTGGATGTTTCAGTAATGGTGATAGTTGATATGCAAGTGCACTAGCGCTTTGACATCTGCTTTCGATTTCTCTGTCCAATCTGCCATCTTCTGTGATCATACTTCCAAGGTATTTGAATTCTTTAACTTGTTTCAGAGTTCTGCTATGTATCTGCATACTTAGTGGGCCTGGCGATCTGCTAACTTGCATTACTTCGGTTTTGGCTGTGGTTATACTCATATCGTATCTGCTGCAGATTGAACTCCGATTATTAATATGATTTTGTAGTCTGCCCTCATCGCTGTAAAACAAACACTGATCGTCTGCAAATAGAAGTTCTTTTATTTCCTGTGGATCAGTTGTTTCATCTGGAGTAAAGAGTTCTAAATTTTCTGAATCTGTTCTGTCAAGACTTGCTTCTTTGGATATTCTGTCCATGTGGACATTAAATAACAGAGGAGAGAGCACACATCTCTGTCTCACTCCTGTATTGACTATGAACATATCTGATCTGATATTCCTTCTTGCGTTCTTACTGCACTTCGGCTCGATTGGTACATGGCTATGATGTTTTCTAGCAATTGCCCTTGTATCCCATAGTCTTCAAGGATGGTCCATAATGTGTATCTGTCTACTCTATCGAAAGCCTTTTCCTGATCTACAAACACAATATTCTGCTGGTCACTATATTCGATACTTTTTTCACATATTTGTCTAAGTGTAAATAGTGCATCAGTGCAACTTTTACCTTTCCGAAAACCGAATTGTACTTTGCTTAACTGTTGTTCGACTATAGGTCTAGCTCTTTGTTTCAATAATTTTGCATACATTTTCCCTATATGGCTCAGCAGTGATATACCTCTGTATGTTTCACACTCTCTCATACTGCCTTTCCTTTTACATATTGGTACTATTATTGCCTGTTGTCAATCCTCAGGGACTTTTCTTTCTTCCCATGCTATATTGAAAAGTCTTGTTAGTAATTTAACTCCTGTTTTCCCACAGGCCTGAATAGGTTCTGTGGTTATTCCGTCTGGACCCGGCGATTTGTTTTTAGGGCTTTTCTGTATAACTGTTTTGACTTCTGCAGGTATACAATTTGGTTCTTGTTGTTCATACGTTTTAGGGACAAAAGTGAGATTTTCTATGTTATGTGTGGGGTTAAGCAGTTCCTTACTTTTCTTCTTTTTTCTTTAATTATTCTTTACCCTGGTGCGAGGAAATGCAACCTAAAGACAAAATATGATGGCAGGGCAGACCAGGCCTTAAGCCTTGGTTGGCAGCTGGTCTAGGATTGAAGCTCAAACAGGCGGACAGTTAGAGCATTGCTTTGCTGATCCGGCAGCTTCTGCAGCTTGTCTTGTTCCAGATGTAGAGTTGTTACCTTTCCTCTGGAGTGAACTAGGCAGGTCGAGAGAGGGATCATGCTGCATGGGCAACACATGATCTCTATATTTTAGCCCAGGCTTTGTGCTATGGAGAGCAATAACTCCATACCTGGTCTTAACCGATCTCGGAATCAAAGAGAGAGGCAACTGTTACGGGTTATAGGTCCCTGTCAATTGGCGTAGACATGGGGCGCCATGTGTTGCCTCTGACGGTGGGAGACACCTACAGGTGTCACTGATCAGCTACCGCCCGCCTCAAGCTTGGCAACCCCCGGCCAATTGGGTGCTGATCCGCCACAGCCTGCCTGCTTCAATTGGTGCTTGGGGCTAGGACAAAATCTGAATCGCAGGCTGTAAAACCAATGCACCAGGTACTAATAAAAAGAAAAATAGAAACCTCAAGCTACGGCTTGCAACCTGGAACGTGAGAACCATGTGTCCAGGAATTTAGACTGACTTGACCAATATTGACGATATAAGAAAAAATTTTGTGATTGATGCCGAACTCAGTCGTCTTAAAATTGATATTGCTGGCCTGCAGGAGACTCGTCTCACTGAGGAAGGGTCACTCAGGGAAAACAATTACACCTTTTTTTGTAAGGGTAGAGGGCAGGTTGAAAAAAAGGCAACATGGTGTGGGCTTTGCAGGGAAGAATTCGCTACTGGGAATGATTGAAATTCCAGCAGGAGGAAATGAAAGACTATTATCCCTGCGCTTGGCAACCTCTTGTTTTGCCACCATTATTACTGCATATGCACCGACACTCGATTCCTCTGATGATGTGAAGGATTCGTTCTATGAGGAGTTAGACTCCGTGATCAAGGCAGTTCCAAAATCTGACTACATTTATATGCTCGGTGATTTCAATGTTCGTGTAGGCAAGGACTCGAGTTCATGGCCAGTGTGCATTGGAAAAAACAACATCGGTCGCATGAATGAAAATGGGCAAAGGCTGCTGGAGCATTGCACCAGAAATGACCTATGTATTACAAACTCCTTTTTTAAAACAAAAGAGATGCATACGGTCACATGGAAACATCCAACATCCGGCCATTAGCACCAGCTGGACTTCATCATCACACGGAGACAACATTTGAACCATATATCATTGACTCGAAGTTACCACAGTGCTGACTGTGATGCGGATCATTCTTTGGTTGTTGCAAGGGTTAGACTGAGACCAAAGAGAATCTACACAGCTAAACACAAATCTAACCCCAGGATTAATATTATTAACACTCACGATCCTGAAAAGTGCTTTCAGTTTCAACAGCAACTTGAAGACGCTTTCACTGATACACCAGAAAATTGTACAGTAAATGAAAAGTGGGGTTAACTTAAGGAAACCCTTTATAAAACTGCCTTACGGGTTTACGACACTGTGGATCATAAGAGGCAGGACTGCTTTGCGGCAAACAGCGAGACTCTGCAGCACTTGATTGATAAGAAGAAGATAGCTCTCTTAAGAAACAAGGAAAGACCAACGCGTAACACTCTGAGTGAGCTAAGGCAAGCTAGGAAGTATGTGCAAAAGGCTGCCAGGCAGTGTGCAAATGATTATTGGATCAAGTTATGTGAGTCCATTCAAATCGAAAGGGTTAAGGGAAACTTAAGAAGCATGTATGAAGGAATAAAGAAAGCCTGTGGTCCAATGATCAAAAGAAGTGCACCATTGAAAACCTTGACTGGAGACATCATCATTGATATGAAACAGCAGATGGACAGTTGGGTAGAGCACTATTTGGAGCTTTACTCAAGTGAGACCAAACTAGCGGATGATGCCCTCAACGCCATAGAGGCTCTACCAACTCTTGACCACCTGGACACACTTCCCACCTTAACAGAAGTTAAGTGTGCTATAAATGAACTTGTATCTGGCAAGGCTCCAGGTAAGGATGGGATTCAAATTGAGGTTATTAGGAGTGGGCAAGACACACTCGCTCTACAGTTCCACCAGCTAATAGAGCTTTGCTGGCGAGAAGGACAAGTCCCACGGGATTTCAAAGATTCAAGCATCATCACACTGTTCAAGAACAAGGGCGATCGGAGCGACTGCAACAACTATAGGGTTATCTCACTTCTGTGTATTGTTGGGAAAGTATTTGCCAAAATTGTTCTGCGCAGACTTCAAGTCCTAGGAGATCAAGTCTACCCCGAATCACAGTGTGGCTTTCGACAGAACCGGTCTACCATTGATATGATATTCTCATTGCGACAAATGCAAGACAAATGCCGTGAACAGAATCAACCACTGTTTATTGCCTTCATCGACCTCACAAAGGCATTTGATTTGGTTAGTCGTGAGGGTCTGTTCAAGGCATTAAAGAAGATTGGCTGCCCACCAACTCTTCTGTCCGTTGTGAAATCGTTCCACACAGGCATAAAGGGTATAATAAAGTTTGATGATGCAACTTCTGAAGAGTTTGAAATCAAGAGTGGAGTTAAGCAAGGTTGTGTACTAGCTCCCACCCTCTTTGGAATATACTTTTCACTTCTACTGAAATATGCCTTTCGTGATCGGGATGGTGGTATATACATTCACACACGCTCAGATGGCGGCCTCTACAATGCTCAGAGATTGAAGGCCAAGACCAAAATTAGGAGGGTACTGATAAGAGAGTTGCTTTTTGCAGATGATGCTGCAGTTACGACCCACTCTGAGGAAGAATTACAATGTCTATTATCTGCATTCTCCAATGCTTTTTCTGAATTTGGTTTAACAATTAGCAAAAAGAAGACACAGATTATGTCACAAGGTGCACATGGGGTGCCATCAATCTTTATTGACGACGCCGAACTAGAGATGGTAGACCATTTTACATATCTAGGATCAGTGGTAAATAGCCAATTATCCCTAGATCAGGAAATCAACATCCGGATTGGTAAGGCAACAACAACAATGAACAGGGTAAGAAAAAGAGTCTAGGAGAACAGGAAGCTTACTGCCAAAACAAAAGTCCTTGTCTATCAAGCCTGTGTCCTTCTTTATGGCAGTGAAACCTGGACAACTTACTCACACCACGAGAAACGTTTAAACAGCTTTCATATGCGGTGTCTGCGAAGAATTCTTGGTATTAAGTGGCAAGACAAAATCACAAATACTGAAGTATTGGAAAGATCAGGTTGTGTGACGGTTTATTCCATTCTCAGTCTTCGTAGACTTAGATGGATAGGACATCTTAGGAGGATGGATGATGGTAGAATGAATACCAAAGGACATCTTTTTTGGTGAATTACAGATGGGTAAGAGATCTCAGGGTCGGCCTCTACTACGATAGAGTCTTGTTCAGATTTGGTTCTGATTCAAATAGGAGAGGACCAATACCATAACTGGACGCCTCCAATAGAAGGGATGGGGTAGACCGACAGAAGGTATAGATTGCACCGAGCAGTGAGCTGGGAGGTGATAAGACTTTGGGTAGATCCTGACATGTACAAAGACAAATGAGCAGAAAAGAGCAGCCTACCAATGCCAACGGTTTATAGGGATAAAGGCAAGCCCATGACAACCAGGAGAAATGATAAGCTTTCATAGAGAGGTTTATAACAAAGACAGGTCACAACGATGGAAACAGTAGGGAGGGATCTTAAAGAGCAACTAGCGGTTTTTATCAAGAACGGCGGCTACGATGATGTGCAAGTAGAAGACATAAGGAATGTATTGAAAACAGCAGGGGACAATGATACAGGACATGGTAGAGTCATGCACTTTCTTATGAAAGATATGAACGGTGGAGATTTGGAGATGGCAGTTACTTGTTTTAATCTAACCATTAGCACAGCATTAGAGTCCCAAGAGTGGCTACACAGCTGTGTAATCCCACTCCCCAAGACTGGCAAGGACCATTCAAGACGTAATGGCTTTAGCGTTATTACCTTGCAGAATACATTTGGAAAGATTTTGGAAAAGATTGTTGCTGTTAAGTTGCAGAAATTCTTGGAAAGGGAAAGCTACTCCAAAGAAGGCTGGGAAGTTATTGGCCAGGGAAAGAAACAGGCAGGGTCAAACACAGCAACATTTGAGGGGTTTAGAGGGCTTCCAGAATATACAGGACACATTCGCAGCAACAGTGGATCTTGAGGTACATGTAACAGAGATCGCTTAATGCACACTCTTATGGAGATGGGAGTTAGTCCATGGGTGGTGAATTGGATAGCAGCTACTCTGCACTCTATAGGGTTGCTCTCCGTCTAGGTTCATGGATCTCGGAGGCGTACATTATTAGGCCAGGATTAAAACAACGATCTGCAATACCATCATCATCATGTGCCATGCCGGTAAGAGGTGGCGGTAATGTTTTGCCATCTTACACGATCGCCAGGATAAGCGCTGTTTTGTCCCGAGTATGCATTGTGGTCAAGCCATCCAGATATTTATTTCTCTGACTTCCCCATATTCTTTCCGCCTCAATCTTGCAGTTGTCACAAAGTTCTCAAGTGTATTTCTTCTCATAACGTGCCCAAACATGTTTCACTATTTTACGTCTAATTTATCTAACCAGTTTACGGTTTTCATTTGCCTTTTGTAGGACTCGCTCATTTGTTTTTCTCTCAATTGTATTCTTTGAAATTTTTTGAGAAACCACATTTCCGCTGCAATCAGATGTTTTTCAGCTTGTCTGCTCATCGTCCACGTTTCACATCCATACAAAAGAACAATTACTATGTAGCACTTTAACATTCCTGTTTTCGTTGCAATTGACATAAGTTTATTGTTCAGTATGTTTTCCATCTTGAAAAGGGATACCTTCACCATGGCGAGTCATGTTCTAATCTCGTCAAGGTATCTCCCATCAAATGTTATGACTCTTGCGAGATAGTTGTACGGATTCACCTGTCTAAGAATATTCCAATTTATCCGTATATTACATTGCTATAAATATAGATGTACATAATTCAGGACGTATATCTCCAGTATTATATAATATGTTCAGCAGTTTGGTGACTTGGTCTATTCCATATTCTTCTAAGGCATATCTGCAATACCGGCCATGTTGTTTAATGTGTACACAAGTAAGACTGCAAGCATTGAAGCACCATGGATTGGATGGATACTGACATTTATAGATGATGCCCTTGCGTATAGGCAGAGGAGAGTCGGGGGCAAAACAGCGCAAGGGTTGCAGGAGACAGTAAACCACGTAGTCACTGGTGTGCAGAGATGGGTGGTGTCATTAACCCAGATAAGGCGGCTGTGATATGGTGCTCTTTGGGCAAGGATTGTTAAGGCTGACTCCAAAGGCTTACAATAAATGGCAGAAATGTTAACAGACAGAGTATACTGAAATACACGGGAATCACCTTCGACAGAAGCCTGACATTCGTGGATCACGTGGAAGCAGTTGTTATGAGATCTAAGAAGGGACTCCTTTGGAATCGTGTGTATGGTGCAGAAAACGGGTGGATGATCACGGCTTAGAGAGAAAGGTGCTGCAGGGAGTGACCAGAGGATTTGGCCGGAACTAAAAACTCCGAGGTAAGGCCAGACGGTCACATAATCAGACTGCTACTGATACCATTACCACTCTTATATGGCTGTTGCAGATGAGGACGGATCACGTATGAGAATATCCTGTGTGGTGTGATGTCAGTTCTTGACTCACCTCAAATATAGAAGAAGAAGAGGATGAAGAAGAAGAAAAAGAAGAAGGAGGGGGAGAAGGAGGAGGGGGAAAAGAAGAAGGAGGACTAATCAAATGTGAGGTGGTCCTGTTTCACCAGGAATGTTAAAAACAAAACATACAGAAGACTTCAATGTGTCAGTAACTTCATTTGTCAAAATAAAGACATCACAAGAAAATATCACATAATTCGGTGTATCACAAACTATGTACATCTGTGACTATATTAGTTGATTTTTCTGTTCACAGGAAAGCTAAAGTTAAGATGGCAGACGAAATATTCAACTTCATGTTAATGGGAAAGACTGGACAGGGCAAAAGTGCAACAGGAAACATGTTGCTAAACAGGTGCGTTTTCAAAACATCTTACAACGTCACGTCCCAGACAAAAGAAGTTAAGTTCAGCTTCGCACAGTTCAATGATAAATTACTCTTCTTGGTGGTAGATGGGCCTGGCCTGCAAGACACTGACATCAACAATGTCAAGGACAAGGAATTAGCAGCGAAGAACATGGATAAAGCAGTAGCAATGTGCTATGGCAGCGTCAACGCTTTTCTCTTTACTTTCAAGTTTGGCACACGATTCACTTCTGAAGAACAGGCCACGCTTGAATCACTAAAGAAGATCTTTGGAGAAGACTACATGAAGTTTTTGATTGTCATTGTGACCTACGGCGATCACTTTAAGCAAACAATGGAGGAAGAGCAAACAGACATCAGCTTTAAAGACTGGTGCAAGATGCAGACGGGGGAGTTTCGTCAGCTCTATGCAGAATGCAATGGACGTTTTGTCCTGTTTAATAACCGCACCAAAGATGATCAAGAGAGGGAGTCGCAGATCCAACAATTAATCAGTCTGACAAATGCTTTGAAACATCAGTATGGCACCTACACTGCCCAGTGTTTTCTGAAAGCTGAATATGAACGGAATAAGCTGATAGTAGAACTGAAAGCCCCTGAGCTGACTAGAGAAATTCAACAACGCCTCAGTCTGCTGACTGCTGAAATAGAAGTCTACTCCAAACAGCCCTCTGTGGGTCGCAAAGAGCAACTGGTAAAAAGCATCCAGAATGTCAAGGACGAGATCGTTCTCCAGGACAAAGGGTACAACGCGCTAACCGATCTGATGAAAACTGTGAAGAAAGTGGAGGAACAACTGGGCGATGCTGTCGAACTACAGCGGCTGGCCGTGGAGCTGGACCAAATCAGGGAGGCGAAGTTACACTGGAATTGTATAGGAACTATGTGTACATATTATGGCGTTGTGTTAACTTTAGTGGTGCCACCTGTAGGTGCTGCCGTAGCTGTTGGTTCTGGGATTGCCACGATTATTAGTCAGCTAAAGCTTCACTCTGATGTACGTGTGAATGAAGAAAAGCAGAATCAAATTAGAATGAAAAGCAAAGAATGAAAATCCGGTTTGATGAAACCACTACAACAAGAGCCAATATTGGTGTCCTTCGGCTTCTGGTCTGGGGCAGACATAATGATCACGATTCTTCAATCCATTTTGTCATCTGCTATTGTTATTAATTGAAACTCAAACGCCATAAACAAAATATTGCACAATTTCTTGCCTGGCATATTTATATATATTTTTTTCTATTAAGCGATTCCAGTTGTTGATTTGCAAATAGAAGGACTGCCTCTGAAGTGTTATACTTCCTGGGGATAACGTCGATCTCGACCTTCGAACAATTTTCAACTTAGTATTTAAGATAAAATATTATTTGATTTATTAGGTTGTTTCGGGATTTGGTCTCTGTGGCTGAAGGGCTTGAGAACGCGGTTTGTGAGCCCGTATACCCGGGTTCGAAACACGGCGGTGCTCGTATTTTCGAAAAAGGTATAGAGACCGGTCGTTCAGAAAGCAATGGCAAACTACTGAACGTAACACTTGCCTAGTACATCAACAGCAGCTGAAAATGCTGGTGTTGACTGCAACGTCCCACAAGGGATACGCAACAAAGTTTGGGATTTGAGGTTTACAGAGAGCTTCCAGTACGACGTGGACAAGGCTTAAAATAGTATGTGTTTGTCCACTTCATATGATATATAACACTGCAGTATGCACCCAACGAGATACAGTGAAATAGGCCAGGCAAGAAATCGTGCAATATTTAATTGATGGCGTCTGTGTTTAAATTCAATAAGAGTATATTGTTTTGGGTTTTGGTGAAGTTGTTGTCTATTATTACTTGCTGCCGGTTGCTTAAGATTTCCTCATACGTCTGTTCGTCTGTCTCTGCCTCTCTCGCCTACTAAATTTTTGCATTAGACTAATTTCTCTGATCCATCTCCTCTCTTAGTGTGTCCTGTAAATTCCATGTATCTTTTTGTATTGGATAGGAGAACGAACGAACTTTATTTTCAAAGGGTAACAAATTGGGCACGCAGGCCCGTCTTACATTCGGCCCTTCCAATCACTCATCTTTCGTTCATCAGTGCATAGTGCATTTACATAGGGAAAAAAAAACATTGTCAAATTAATGTTGTAAGCATAAACAATGCATGTTACCATGTTATGAGACAAATTCCTCACCCACCCACCCATGCACTATACATCCGCGTGTCTCCCACACACATCCACCACCCAACCACACACATACCCACAGGCACATACATGTCCCAATCCATCCACCCACCCATCCCCCAACCCACACATCCCATACACACCCCCACTTACACAATCTCCCCACCCACACACATATCTCCCACCCACCACACATCCCCCACCAGACATCCCACACCCACCCACAAACAAACCCAGTCACACATGCATGCAACCATCCATCCATACTCACCCACACATCTCCCCACCCTCACACAACTCTCCATCCACACGCACACATCCTCCACCCATCCCATAACCTACCAACAATCACTCACCCACATTTAATCCACCACCCACCCACACACACCCAACCACTCAACCAAACACGCACCCCCAAACACATATCCAACACTCACACACACATATTCCCGCCAACTCACATATCCTGCACTTACCCACACACAAAACCCGCACCCACCCACACATCCCCCACTTACACAATATCACCCACCCACACAATTTCCCCCACCCACACATCCCGCAACCACACACACACACATCCCCACCCACCATCAACCTACACACACTCACCTCCCCCCCCCCCCCACACACACACATTCACCACCCACCCACTCGCCAACCATCCACCCCCCGATCTCCAATCCCCAATCACACTTTCCTTAACTACACATATCACCATCCATACATTCACACACACACACACACACACACACACACACACACACACACACACACACACAAACACATCTCCCCACCCATACACACATCTCACCCATCAACCCATTCCTCATCCAAGAACACACACCAACCACCCACACACACACCCAATCACCCACATATACCTGTAACAAGACCCCCGAGGATTGGACAGGTATGTTACTATAGTTAATATCCCCAACCTTTGCTCCGACCACCCCAATAGGACTTTACATCTACAAGGCCTCACATAACCCGGGACAGCTGAACTTCCCCACCCCACTTATGGATTCCTACCCACAGGGGGCTCGGACAAGACACCAGTCATACTAGCAGTCAAAGCTATGGCTAACAAAACAAAATTTAATTTCTGAATACGTCAACTGAACTAAGAGAGGGATGGCTGAAAAGCCTGGATAGAAGACAGTATGTACATAGCTGCTGAGAACAGCAAGAAGATCTCTGGATGATCAGTCTTCATCACGGAGCATGTGACTTCAGTTCGTGCTGTCGTCCCGTCGTGGATAACGACTCACCCGAGGAACCTCCAGTGTAAAGCTCCAAGGCGTTGACCCTTCTGAAGTTATCTCCCTCCATTGGGTAAGATCTCGGACTGGTCAGGCGTAGGACTAATGCCTGACTAACATTTTACCAAAAGTCACTAGTCATCCCTCGATGACATAACTCACAAGTTCCACTCCGCTGATGACGTCTGGGCCGACCCTAGAATTCTAGATGAACCCAACTGAAGAAAAGTACTATAGCACAACACTCGTATCTAAGAGCCTGGTTGCTGTTCGGCTTCTCAAGTTACTGGGAAAACTGTCTGCAACCTATCACTGGAGCGCTGGCTCCATATAACAACATTGGCACAATTGAATGCTCCAACAGGAGAATGGAAGAACTCAACTAACTCACATGTCTCTGTTCTTCACAGTTCTGTAGCTATCTACTACCTTCACACTGACACTACTATGCACAGTTCTGTAGGTATCAACTACCTTCACATGGACTCTATCATTGTCCACCAACGCCTAGGAATGGGGTAGATCCCTACACAAACACGAATGTCACTCCGGTGTTCACACCAATGGCAAATCACTGTTTTAGGTCACCGGACCAAGTTTCGGCTTCAATAAGGTTCACAACTGTAGATTCACACTATAGTTAACATGAAGTTATACAATGTGTCCCTTGACGACCCAGCCGGGCCGGAAACATAATAAACTGGCCATTATCGTGACTGGTAAACAGCATTCACCCCCAACACAACAACTGGAATTCATATCATTGAGAGTTCACAAGTCATCGTTGAGTCATTGTAGAACTGCACCAGTATCTTACCGGTGCGACTTCAAAGACGCTTCAGTCCTGGACCCTACCTGGATCGGTTGACTAAATCCACGTCGAATTCATAGAGGTGGTCATAGCTCAGACCCACCGTATCCTTCTACATTCAATTATTCTGATGAGTTGACTCGGGCAGATTCAGACGACCGCTCCCAGTAATGCCTCATACATCCTTAGACTGGCACTGGAGTGAGCTGGTCCCTTTGAGTTAATGGCTGAACTCATGAATCTCCACTAGATATATAACAGATCCTGAAACATGGAGGTCGGTGTGAGTACCTGGCTACAACTTAAGACTAACATGCATCTCAACTTTATCTCATGCATCAGAAGTATATACATATATCATATATGTTATATAAAATCATCACCATCATAGATCAACTCTGAACTACAAGGTACAGGCATGAGGGTGCAAGAGAAAGCAATAGTACACAAGTATATATCGGGTATAGCCCGATAGCACCAGAGTAGACTGTTTGACTCTGCCATTGTATCCTCTACCTGGTGTCCTTTCACTCCTCCACGTAAACTAACCAACCGTAATCCTAAAATACACCTATTTCACTTTCGGTGTAGAGATTATCTTCTCTAGGAGGTGCCCGGCCGGACATATCCTCCTCACTCATACAACTCAACAATTAATCGATCCCTTAACCCATGGATCCATTAATTAACCCCAACTCGCTAATGACTATTTTCCATTAATAAATTATAGACACTATAATTCCTTAACATAGCACTAACAAATGATAAAAAAGAAATTTTAATAACCTCATTAACAAACTCAAACAAAAGCCACAGCTTCCTCGTACTGGGATCTCTGTCCCAGAACAGGTTTGACCTTTATTAATTTGACCTTCCCCCATGACAGTCAAGTCTGTGCAGGTCTAGCACAGATATGGTGGCCCTCCACCGAGTCATCTTCCTCACAGCTGCTGTGTCAAAAGAGAACCTTGTTCCGTGGCGAGTTAGGCCATGTCGCCCAGTGCCGAGTGGCATCCAGCCCCTCATCCAGTAAATCTCCAGTCCCCCCACATAGGCGGCTTAAATGGCTTGGATCTAACTACCACATCCTAGTGGTTAATTTATCCCACCTACAGAGTTAGGGTTATTAGAAGAAAAGAACTGTAGAGACACACAAGGTTCTGTTCGAAGTTCAGATCATCATTAGCGCAACGGCCTCGATTACAGAGCGTCGCCTCGCTCTCAGTCATGGATGTTAATTTAACCCTCGGTTCTGCACAATCACTTTGGTCGTACACGCTACACAACTAGTCGGTCGGACAGGCCAAATTAACCAGTCGGTCTGGCAGACATACGCACGATCGGTCACGCATAGTCACTCCAGCGGGCGGGCAAATAACGAGTATTGACATCAGAAATCCACAGATAATTCCTATCTAAGTCTATCAAGAAAATAAAAACCATTTATATATAAAGGTGGAATAGCACTGGTTACCTAACCTAGCAAATACTTACCTTCATCTCCCAATGGAAATACAAACACCTTGATTCCAGGAATTAAGAAAAACCACTTACTTAAGGCATCCACTTATAGCATTTACTAGCTAAGCCAACAACACATTACTGGCTAGATCAAGCTAATAACTTGTCACTATTACAGCCTGTCGTATCACACAATTTAACTAGTGTCTAAATTCCATATCATCCTAAGAATGGATTCACTCAACAAGATAGTTAACACTTGCAGCAAAGCTGTTAAAAGACCTCAAATCTACTTACACATAGCAGTGATAACATCATCGTACAATATACTAACTATGCCTATAATGGTAATCTAACATCTTTAAATTCGATCAGCTACAATAACATTAGATTTCCACAACAGAACAGCTGGGACACATCTACACAGGCCTAATGTTTTGACACACACCTTTAGCTATCAGACATCTGACCTCAATACTCATAGCCGATCGATAGCGGCTAATTATTAATGCATATAGGCGGGGCTTAACGTCTACGCGGCACGGTGGTACTTATCGCTGTGTTTCAACGCTTATAATTATTTCGACTGCTGGCGGTGTATTAAAGGCTAACCGTTAATTAATAAAGTATTACTGCATTACCTTGGATATTAGAGTCAACTTTCTTGACTGCAGATGTCCCGCACTGGCCGCGATAACCGACATCAATTTTCAGCAGCAAGTAACTGCGGCCGCATTTGACGATGTTTGGAAGACTACTGATAGCGGATAGCTAAGTGCGTCTTCACAATCATATCCCGGGCCTAGTGAATCCCATGAGCCCCGGCGAAATCCTGGGTCACGGAGAAATCCACAATCCCGTGTTCCCTGATGCAATTGTGGGTCCAGCGGGACAACAACATCACGTACACACATTGCTCAGTCCCTTCGTGAAGCTTCGAGACGTTTCTCGAACTCACCGGACTTCTGACGTCACGGACTATTTTAACCGGGGATTTCCCTAGTTATGGTCACTATTTCAAGGGAGATCAACCCATCGTATTCCGACCAAAGGGAAATAATGCAGAGGACAGAAGGAATCTAGTCCGTTTCGTCACAATACCACACCCACACACATCCGCCTTCCCACCCACACAAACATCGCCCACCCATACACTCATCTCACACACACATCCAACCACTCTCGTACTCATCCATCAACCACGCATACCCACACATCACCTACCCACCCATCAACACATGCATCTCTCATCTACCCTCCACCCACACACCCCAACCAAACACACATCCCCCATCCTCACATACATCCTTCATCCACCCGCACATTCCACACCTCCCCCATCCCACACAACACCCAACCCATAAACGAATTCCCCCCACACAAACATCCCCCCACATGTAGTCCCCATACACATCCCCACCCACACATCCCTCACCCACACATTCACATCTCCCCACCCACCCACACATCTCCCACCTACAAACATCCTCCACCTACAAACATCCTCACCGCCCACACATACATCCTCCACCCACTCACATTTATCCCATTCACACTAACACACTCTGACCCACACATACATATCCCATTCACAGACGCACCCCCACAACACAGTGAGAGTGATCTGGAGAAATTCGCAGCTCTAAGACACTCTAAGAACCCACGTAAGAAGCGAATGTGTGGTAGCTGGTGTTGTTGCCAATGTTGTCTCTGATAGGAATGTTGTTGTTGTTGTTTTTGTTTGCTTGTGACTGTTTGCCTTTGGTGTTATTGTTGCTTTTCTTGTTTTGCTAATGGTATTGCTGTGTTATTGGTAGTCGTGTTGTTTTAACTGTTGATGGCGTCATAACTGTTGATAGTGTTATTACAGCTGACTGTCTTATTGTGTTGGTAGTATTATTGCTGCTGGTAGTGCTATTGCTGCTTTCGGTGTTATTTTTCTTCATTGTCTTACTACTCTTGATATTGTTATTACTGGTGATGGTGTTATAACTTTTATAACGTTTGATAGTGTTATTACTGTTGATGGCAGAATAACTGTTCATGGTGTTATTACTGGTGATGGTGTTAATGCTGTTGAATAGGTTTTTACTGTAAAGGGTGTTAGCCTCCTGATGGTGTTATTACCGTTGATGTTGTTATTACTTTTGTTTGTATTGCTATTGATCTCATGAGGCTGAAAACATGAGTGTAGTTGACTGACTGACTGACTGAATTACTGGCACCTTGCCGTCTTGACAGACGATAGTTTGTAAAATGGAGTTATACCTCTCCATAACAACAAAGCCAGGGCTAAATTTAGATCCTGGTCCCCATACAGCTTTATAACTCTCTCGGACTGCTTAGTTTACTCCAGACCAATACGTCTGAAGCAAGTCAAGCTACAGAAACTGTCGGATCAGCAAATAAATATGCTAACTATCCACCTGCCGGTAGCTTCGACTCTATACCAGCTACCGACCAAGACTTAGGACCTGGTCTGCCCTATCATTACAGTTAGTCATTACGTTGCATTTCGTCTTACTAGGGTAAGGCTTGCATCCTCCCAATTGCGCTCCACCACCCGAAGCCGCTGACACAATGTAGAGTGTCTGGTTTTTGTGAGCGCCACCCAATTTTCCACACTAATAGAAAGCAAGCTCTACTGTCATACGGAAGTTCAGTCATATCTGACTATGACATGACATACTGTAGCTCAGTCACATCTGACTATGACCTGACTTGAGTTATTTACTGTACAAGCAATTGTCATGAACAAAAGTCTCCTCGTAGATACCAGCTGTGGGTGAGTAACGTATCAAGACAAACATATTGTATAGTCACATGTTTACTAATGATTTGTGTATAATCAATAAATTAACTGCCATATGCTTCATACTTCATATACAACATGTGTTTACGCAGACTAAAAAATATTTTGCATATCCTTTATAGGACATCGCTGTCAACATCAGCATTTTTCAGTTGATTGTTGATTTCTTGGCAAGATTACGCTCAGTAGTTTACGCAGCTAAAAGACAATGCCAATTTTCAAACCATGGTATCTGGTCTTAACCAAATACTTTTTTTGATACCAATCGGCACTCGATGAGTTGTTTGTTCTTTGATTGTTTTTGTATTTCTCACGAAATTCCGTATTATTAATTTAATGCGGCTGGTCTCCCTGGCGAAGGTGTTAACGACTTTCTCCGTAATTTCGTAAATCCACGTGGGTAAAGTAGCTGTGCAAGATTCCGTGGCGGATCGCGTCGGGAATGGTTACTTACGGGGGTATGAGAGCCGGCAGCTAAGAAACAATGGCAAACTACTGAGCGTAATCTTGCCATGACATCAACCGCAGTTGAAAAATGCTGGTGTTGACTGCAATGTTTTGCAAGGTTGTCGACCTAGATTACCAGGTCATCTTCTTATAATTCATGCTATGTGGCGTTGGTGATCATGTATGTCCACAGCCGTCTGTCTCATGTACTGCCAATCTTTTTATAGTTCATGCCGTGTGGCGTTGGTGATCATGTCTGTCCACAGCCTTCTGTCTCGTTACTGTCAATCTTCTTATAGTCCATGCCGTGTGACGTTGGTGATCGTGTCTGTTCACAGTCTTCTGTCTCGTTACTGTCAATCTTCTTATAGTCCATGCCGTCTGGCGTTGGTGATCATGTCTATCCACAGTCTTCTGTCTCGTTACTGCCAATCTTCTTATAGTCCATGCCGTGTGGCCTTGGTGATCATGTCTGTCCACAGCCTTCTGTCTCGTTGTCGTGTCTTAATCTAAAGTGTCGTCCCTGGAGTGAGGGGAGTCAACACCCACATTACATTTTAGCCCCTTTCTAATAACCTGGAGAATCCACCAGCTTCCGTCCAACACACTCCATCAGCCCGTGGACACCGTTTCCTATCTCTCTCTCACTGTCGTACTATGCCCCCTCTCATTCTTCCCCAATGCAAAATATTCAACAACTCATTCTTCCAACAATTAATAAAGATTAATTTATTAAAAGAAAATGTGTAATGTACGTGAGGAGTGTATGCGAAGAAAATGTGTGTTGGGTATTCTAATGTAAATGTGGAGGTCAGACCACAAAGTTCATGATCAGAGTCCACTCATCATGGCAAGGATTACACGACATCACAAGAATCAGCACAATGGACCTCACCGAAGTCGTGTCCTTCTCTCCAGACATGTCCTCCTCCAGGAGCTCTGATGACCATGAAATCTGATTCCCATTCAAATCTATAATCCGTGAACGATACTATTTTTTGTTCCTAACAAAAACTGTTCCTAATAGTTTATAGAAACTCAGTCTTCATAATTCCTGCGCAGTGAAAAAAAAAAAAAAAACATGGAACACTGTCCTATGAACATGACGTTTTTCCTTCCTGAGAAATGTTCCATAGTTTTCACTCTTAAACAGTCATTGTGTCTATATTCCAATAGATTTCTTTATTTTCTATATATTGTCTTAAGGTTATGATTTCCTTGATACGTGGAACAACTACACTTTAATGTTTGGGTTCATCTAATGTGAACATCAGTTCCTACTGATCTAGTAATACGTGAATTGAACACCCATCACTACAGGTGTGTTAACGATAGTCATGAACTCATGTAGGATACTTATACCATTCAGCTCCACCGAGCGATGTTTATCAACTTCTTCTAGCATAGACCCATTGAGAAAGTTGCTGGCCAATCCTCCTGCACCAAAATTTTATCCGGGATCGGATTTTTCAATGATTCTGTGTTCTTCATCCCGACCAGAGGGAACCTGTAAAATATATAACACAGCTGGTGATAGCCTCTCCGTCACTGATCTCTATTGGATGATCGTGGGCCATCGGCCCTGCTCAGAAAAATACAGAGAACCTAACTCTGTCAGGGACAGATGACTCAACACATTGGTTTTCATCGGGCCAAGACAAGAAAAAAAAAAAAAAAACAGAATGTGGAGCCCCGCCCACCAGGGACACCCACTGGAATATTCCAATTATCCCCCATTACTCAATTCTCAACTAGTAAAGCTTATCAATACTTCACTACTCTATTTTCAACTAACAAAGCCAATTATCACTTCCCTACTCTAGCTAGTTTCAACCATTCCACTGCCTAAATTAATTAGGACAATTACACAATATAAACTACCTTAGGCAACTGCACAGTTCTTCCAAATCACATCTACAATTGCCATGAAAGGCACGTGTAAAATTAATTAATTTAATTCGCACACGGTAGACATTATTCCAATTCACAACCGCAGTGCCACAGCACTTCTGCCAAGATCAACGGTTCGAGTTACACTGCCGTCACCAAATCATATTCTCTTGGCAGACAGCCTTGAATTGTTTACTTGACGTTTTGATCTCAAACTCTAGCTGGTTTCAAGGGCAGATTACCCATTTCATCATCAGTGCTTCCCCTTAGATTAAATTACTACAAGAATTATCTGATCTTGTTCACAGTTATCTCTTCCTGTCCTGACATCCCCACAAGCCTGCAGCGTGTCACCAACACCTGGCCACAATTTCTCCGACTGTTTGTGAACTGTCAAGGGCGGCGTATTGATTCATCTCACTCACTCCCTCCCCAGTAAACATCCGCAGCTGTTACTTTTGACCGTCCTGGGATTTTTGACATCCGATTTGTTTTTTCTGTTTGTTAAAATAATTGTGGCCTTGACAACATGCCGTTAATCAGAATGCCTTTATTGTCATCAACTGGTTAATCACGGTGTTTTTCGTGACACTCGTGTACTGCCAATCTTCTTATAGTCCATGCCGTATGGCATTGGTGATCATGTCTGTCAAAAGCCTTCTGTCTCGCGTACTGCCAATCTTCTTATAGTCCATGCCGTCTGGCGTTGGTGATCATGTCTGTCCACAGTCTTCTGTATCGTTACTGCCAATCTCCTTATAATCCATGCCGTTTGGCGTTGGTGATCATGTCTGTCCACAGCCTTCTGTCTCAATGATTGCCAATCTTCTTACAGTCTATGCCGTGTGGCTTTGGTGATCATGTCTGTCCACAGCCTTCCGTCTCTTCTACTGTCAATCTTCTTATACTTCTTGCCGTGTGACGGTGATCATGTCTTACCACAGCCTTCTGTCTCGTGTACTGTCAATCATCTTATAGTCCTTGCCGTGTGACGGTGATCATGTCTGTCCACAGCCTTCTGTCTCGTTTAATGCCAATCTTCTTTCAGTCAATGCCGTTTGGCGTTGGTGATCATGTCTCTCCACAGCCCTCTGTCTCGTGTCGTTGGTGATCATGTCTGTCCACAAAATTCTGTCTCGTGTACAGCCAATCTTCTTATAGTATATGCCATCTGGCGTCGGTGATCATGTTTGTCCACAGCCTCCTGTCTCGTATACTGCCAATCTTCTTATAGACAATGCCGTCTGGCGTTGGTGATCATGTCTGTCGACAGCCTTCTGTCACGTGTGCTACCAATCTTCTTATAGTCCATGCCGTGTGGCATTGGTGATCATGTCTGTCCACAGCCTCCTGTCTCGTGTACTGCCAATCTTCTTATAGTCCATGCCGTGTGGCGTTAGTGATGATGCATGTCCGCAGCCTTCTGTTGCGTGTACTGCCAATCTTCTTATAGTCCATGCCGTGTGGCGTCGGTGATCATGTCTGTCTACAGCCTTCTGTTTCGTGAACTGCCAATCTTCTTACAGTCCATACCGGATGGCGTTGGTGATCATGTCTGTCGACAGCCTTCTGTCTTGTTTACTGTCAATCTTCTTAAAGACCATGCAATATGGCGTTGGTGATCATGTCTGTCCACAACCTTTTCTGTCTCGTGTATTGCCAGTCTTCTTACAGTCCAAGCCGTGTTGCGTTGGTGATCATGTCTGTCCACAGCCTTCTGTCTCCTTTACTGCCAATCTTCTTACAGTCCATGCTTTGTGACGGTGGTGATCATGTCTATCCACAGTCTTCTGCGTTGTGTCTTGTCATAATTCCTTATACTAATATTTCTCGATGTAGCAATATCACTGGGGTGAAGGGAGCTATTACCACACTTTATACTGTGGGATATATTATGGGTGTGCGTACAGATGCTTTCGGTCTACCAACCAGTCGGTTCTCTGGACCCGGCTTTCTGTCAGTCTCTCAACCTAAGGATCCTAACCACTAGTGCTCCATCCAGACGATATGACTCAACTCTGGTTTTGTCAACAAATCATAGGCATGAGTGTATTAAACATAAGAGCGTCACAGGAGTTAGATATAGACAGAAGTAGTCAATTGGACGCTAGATAGGTTCAAGATTAGCAGGGTAGGATCACGACTCTCATCATCTTACCGTACATGTTCGGTCCACCCAGTCTGCTGTCAGCGTCGCCTCACCCGATCGCGGCAGACCCTCGCAAGAATGATCTGGACCGGCGTGGTAGCTGGGCTAGGCAGTCGCCCTCTGGAAGCTGATATCACTTCCTGGCAACCCACTCCGTGGGCTGCTCTCAGGTCTAGGCGGCGAAGTATGGCGAGTTCAACACAGCGTGATAAGTGAAGGTCCACACAAGGTCACTAGACTAAACGTAGATGCATAGACTAACGTCTCAAGCCGTAGGAAATAGGTAGTCAAACAGTCCTCAGTCGAAGGACTCCGGTTTCTGGAATCGGATCTCACTGGTCCCATTCTACAAACAATGTAGCTGAACCACAGTGGCCTGATATGGCAGGACACTGTTCAACACTCAATGTCTCTGGGCTGCACGGCCCGGTTTCAACAAGGTATAACTCATTGTTACCTGAATAAGGTATACGAGGTAGGTGGTGCTGGCAGTTACCTAGCTGGTACTGGAATGTCGGACTGACCGGCGAAGACCTTAGACGGTGGGACTGCTTCAACCCTGGGAAGCTCATGTCTTGTCATTTCTTCTTCTTCGTTCATCCGGAGTTTTTTTTTCCGGATGTGATTGCGTTGTGCCTGTTTACAGCAGAGCTGCGTTCTTGCGCCGTTAGGCCGACACATCCGACTTCTGCGGGCATTTGTTGACCGGGTTAACCTTCCCGGGGGTCTTGTCATTTAATCTTCAATATCTTCCTGGGGCAGAATGTGTGGAAGTGGTTTAATTTCCTAGTGTCGCTGATTAGCGGTCCAGGTTTCATTTTAATTTTGATTGGCACCTTGCCGTTGTGACAGACGATAGTTTGTGCTTCAAAAAGGTATAATAATTTTTACCTATGGCGGTAGCGAATATGACTCATAAGGCCAATTCGCTCTGTAAATGTTCGCCACAGCAACCTTTCACGGGCTCGGCGTGCTGAGGTTGTTCGCTGCGTAATACCGCTGAGCTAGGATTCTCCGATCTTGAATAATCTAGATCAGGTGTGGGCAAACTACGGCCCACGGACCGCATGCGGCCCGGCAACTGATATTATGTGGCCCTCGAGGGCATTCAAACATAAAAATTGTTATTTCATTTATGAGTTATTTTGTTTAATTTTACAGATTTTCATATACCGTTATGATTGTTTTAATATTTTTTGACAAAATTTCTTTCTAATTTTCTATTTTTGTAAACGGTCCTTGACCTTTGTTATGCAATGCTAACATGCGGATTCATCGATTTTAATATAGATACATTTTTATCGACACGTAAAAATTTAATAAAGATGCTGTCATGCGAATTTCAACAAGTAAATTTGCTCCAGATTTAAAGAATATTGTCAAAAATTGAATATTGAAAGTAAAGAATATTGTCAGAATGTAGTCGATGTGTGTCTAAATTAAAGCCATTGATAGATAATTTAAAAGGAAAAAAAAATTATTATAATAAAAAATTGTAAAATCTTGTTAACAAATTAATAAAAGTTTGTGTCCACATTGTAAAATATAATGTATAAGTGTATAAGTAAAATAAAATTACAATAATTAGTTATTTATACTGTTTAATAACCTATAAATAATTCATAATTACTTATTGTGATAGGTTTCTGTAAACAAAGTGGACATTATATAATATATATATGCATTCCTCGAATAGCTTTACATTAGTCAATGTGGCCCTACGCACACAAAAATTGCCCACCCCGGATCTAGATGATTCTAGAGGGGTTTAAGAGGGGCAGCCACCTTCGTGGGTCTCTCCGGTGAGAAATCGCTCGGTGGTCTCCCTTTTACCATAAGATGCGAAACGAATCTCCGGCAGTCTTATGACACTCCACACCATGAAGTCAAACTCTCCAGCATCTTCTGTCTTGTTCTTCCCCCGCCCATACTCCCCTCCAAGCTTCCCGTTGAGACGACATACCCAGCTTTTCCCTTCTCATGACATACCCAAAGAATGTAGACTGTCTCTTTCAATGCGAGTAACCAGTTTTCTTTCCGAGTTAACTTCTGTCAAGATATCTTCATAGTTCTTTCTTGCCGTCCATAGTGATCTCATCATTGTTCTATAATACCACATCTCCGCAGCTTTTACATAATTCCTCACTTGTCTAATAATTACCCATGACGCGATTCTATACAACAGAATTGGCTGAATAAAACTCTTAAGAACTCTCTTCCTCGCTCGGACTGACTTAGCCCAGGTCGATTTAAAAAAAAAAGCACATTTGTATCCCATTAATATCACAACGCACATGATATAACTTCATCAGGCTAATCTTTAACACTTGTCTTAACAACCCAGATTCGTGCCTAATTTCTCAGTAACTAACGAGACAGTTTATGTCATGTATAAAAGGAAATAACAGTTGTATTTTCTATTACGGCTGAAAAAGTTCATGACTTAAAGGAAATTGTTGAGCGACTTCAAATGAAAACAGCTAAAATTGTTAAACTTTTGTGGCGAGGAAAAATAGAAACATGTTCGAGCAACTGGTAAGTTTCAGATTATTGGAACAAGTAACAGAGGGAGGCAAAGAACGAATGTACTGGAAGGTTGTTCATCGTGGCATAGACCAATAATAGAAAATGAAACATAGTCCCATAGAACAATAACAGTATATGAAATATCGTGACATAGAACAATAACAATAGATGAAACATCGTGATATAGAACAATAGGAGTATTCGAAACATCCTGGCATATAACAATAACAGTATATGAAAAATAGTCGCAGAGAACAATAACAGTATATGAAAAATCGTGACATAGAACAATAACAGTATATGACTCATCGTGGCATAGAACAATAACAGTATTGAAATATTGTGACATAGAACTGAAGCAGGGGGAGAAAATTAAGGAAGGGCATCTTAACTTTCGCCACACTACTATGAGAAGAAGAGCGCAACACTGACCGTTTTAGGGCCAAAGAAGAATGGAGTAATAGACGTTGGTTAGTCAGTTAGTTAGTTAGTCGACAGATCATCCTCATTGCCCATCAAACCATTCAGTCCATAAGTGCTCGGATCACCTCCTCAGCACATCCCGCAGCGTGTAGCGGCTAACGACACCAGTTCTGTGTTGGTTTATAAAACTTCTTTGGCTTTCTGCGCAGTGTTCTTGTTTGGCGACCCCTCTTTTAATTTGCTGTTCTCGCAGTCTGGAGATGGTTGTAGATTCACAATCATCACTTGGTTCTCGTAAAAGTCTTACTTCTCGTAGAGCATTCAGAATGTCAGCCTGGTCCATGGCGCGTCCGCCCTCCACAGCAGCCTTACCTGCGAGCGTGTCAGCCCGCTCATTTCCTTGTACTCCCGTGTCACAGTCTCGGATCTCTAGGGGATCTGAACTCGGGCTCAAACAGGCAACAACAACTCCGTTAGATACAATATAGCAACATTTATTAATATGATATGTACAGTGCGCTGGCGAAGTGGGTTTTGACAAGACCGCACTTGACAAGTTGCGTATCACAGAGGTTTTACATCACACATGATTATAACAAACAATTCTAAGCAACTATCTAGCATATATGTCTACGACCCCTAAATACACATGGGTCTGAACTATCAAGTCCCCCTAAGGTAAGCCCTGTTGCTTCCTCGATGTCCAGTCTGTCTCTGCCGTTTCACACGTGTCGCAATCCGACACGGGTGGTAACTCTGTCCGAGTTCCTCGTGGACCCCGCAATCGGCGGGCCACATCAGTGTCCACGGGACAGTGGACACACTGACCAGTCCTTCGAGAAGGCTCTGGATTCTTCAAGCCTTCGAGTGACTCACTTCTTTCCCTTGAGCGGGAGTTTTAGCCCTTTGCCACTATCTCTTACTTTATGTTGATTACCGGCCCCATGTGAGGCTATGACATCCCGCATGCCCTGACACGAAGATGAAACTAACCTTTGCCAGCCGAGACCGCTCCAGAGACAGCAACCATTCTCTTCGGATCCACTCCACCTCTATCCTTAGGACACAGAGCCCATTAGCACAAGAGTAATCGTGAAGTGAGCCCCTGGAGGATGGGGATTATGTTCAATTTTTATTCATGGATATTATGGATTATAATGTTCTCTGGAGGAAAGTTTTAGTGGATATTGTAAGAGCCGGACACAGTTATGTGATTATCATTTCGGTCCCCTTATGATAGGGACTTTAGCTGATTCGCGTTGGAGAAGAATAACCAACAACAACATGAAAGGGAAAGAAAGCATAAGAGTAATTAGTTCAGTATTATGTAATGAAAATAATGTTTGATTTTTTGAACACATGCCATTGTTGTTGTTGTTTTTTCTTTTTCTTTTTAATCATTGGGTTTGTCAATGGTGTTGGGAATCAACTGATATAAATTGGTTGTTTTTTTAAGGTGTTACATTTTAGAAAAACATGGGGTTATCACAGTTTAATGTGTCTATGATATTACATATCATCCCATGCCTGTTCCGAAATTTCAGTATGGTCATTATATATATATATATATGTGTGTGTGTGTGTGTGTGTGTGTGTGTGTCTGTGTCTGTGTGTGTGTGTTGCTTCTGATCTTGAATTCAGTGACAGTTGTTCAAATGTGGATGTTTACGTCTATGGCTTGTTGATGTTTGTTCAACAGTGGTTGTTTTATATGTTGTAAACAATCAATGTCCTCTAACACTATATAAACTTTAGAAGGTGATTGAGTGGAAGAGAAACCTACACACAGATACCATTGTTTTAAGGACTGACGTGTTTTCTCTTTGTATTGGTGGTAAATTTCCCTGATCACCTTGCCTGATACAAGTAAGTGAGAATCTAAAATAAATCCCATCAGGGAACCCCTAGACAACCTTAACAAAATATTCTCATATATTACATCGCACATCCCACATCATCCTATAGTGCCGTCGCCATAATGCCAACACAACAGTCCTCCACTAAAATACAATTCGTCGTCGATGGAAGCGGCAGTCACTAGAAGACCACCAGCCACACATTTTAGCATAAGCCAATTGCCGGTTAATTCTGCGACACAGCTAGCCGCCATTGCTTCGAACATGCAATTACGCCCCAAACAATCTCGGACAGATGTAAAAGCATTTCACCCGAAGTTCACAGCTCACAGTGGCGCGCCACGCACTCAACTCAGTAACAGGGCGACGGAACCATACACTTCCATTCCTACGTGAGTAAAATGTGAATGCAACGGTAGTAACGACTACAAACACTCCAGAGGCTTTAACCGTTTCAACGTCTATCTTCTAAGCTCGCGATAGGAAGTGACACACTGTTTTTTTTTTAAATAGCCAATCCAAAAAACATTTAATAATAAACTAATTTTAAAAAAAAAACATAAGTGTTCTCGGATACAACAAACGATGTTTCAATTACATAAATCTTCATCAGGGAAGGGACAACACAAACAGATCTAAAGAAAAGACATACAATTATAAAATAATATTAAAACACAACTCCTTAGTTGTCAAGAAGGTACAAAAGTTGAGTTCAGTTCTATTTTGACAAGTGCTCTTTTTTCTACAAAGGTTGAATCCAATGCAGCTGTTAAAAGTGCCAAAATAAACAAAACATGTGTGGCCAAAGGTGTGCAAACAGTCCAATATTAATATATAGAGGGAAGTCAGCAGAGTTATACAGTTGCATCTACAACTGTATTGATTCCCGATGGATGGATGCATCACGAAGAGTTTATTAACTGGCGTTGAATGTTAAGCCTAATGAATTTGCTAGAGAAGCACGACGTCAACGCTGTGATGTCCCATTGTGTCCGTGTTTAGTGTGTCTCATCTTTTCGCAGAAACTACACAAAGCTAACTGTGTGTATTTCCTATTGTTATATCCTGCTGCAGCCGTTGCTTGTCTTATTTAATGCTACCTAGACGCGTCATGTGACAGGTTTTCTATAGTCTATTTTTAGAACAAATGTAATAATTCAAAGAAACGCGGTATTCTTAAGAAATCGCAAACACTTTTGAAAATAAACGCTTTGAGCTGTACCGTGTCATTCAACAGAGAAGGAAATAAGCAAATAGCTTTCACACAAGTGACAAAAATACACAGAAAATGCACAAACTCTTTTTTTACCGGTCAGTTGACGAATTTAATTGGCCCCTGGATCTCTGTAACTACAGGTAGTTGCACTGCCAGATCTCATTAGAGATTTTTGCAATGTCGATTCTCATAACACCCACTAGCCTTGCTGCCCCTCCCGGGGCGAGTCTCTGGAATCACCATATCTCAGCGTTCCTTGGTCGTCGCCTTCGACCACATCGAAGCTCTGTCATGGTACCCGAACACCCTTCTATCCGACTGGGTGTGCCCCAAAACTTCCTTCAGTTTAAATTATGCCTGGGCAGCTTCAACTGCCCTCTCGACTCTCCACTTCCTTCACGTTTTAACGCGCTGTGAGGTGCTGACTGTTTCATTGTCATTGCAAGTCTGGCTTTTTCGACTTTGAATTCTTCATTGACGGACAAGAACGGGATGACGAGTTTTGCTTTCTTACAATATAGTAGTGCAACCTTCGCGAGACCTGGTGGAGCTCCAAACCATTTCCTTATATATTTGCTTATCTTCATCTCAGTGACATCCACTGCGCTCGCGCCTAAATCGTATATAAGTAGATGGCATAGGAATTTCGGAATCAGCATGAATTACAGACACCAGGTCTTGAATTTGCCTTCTTTTCTCGATGGTACGCAGAACGTTTAACGATATATAGAGTATTTCTATTACCGTGCTTACGTCCGTAAGGGTTGTATCGTACACACAAACGAGACTTTGTACCGGTTCCTCTACCACCGCGGGAATTGCCTGCCCGGCATCCGTGAACAACCTTTCCATCACTTTACCCTTCATGATAGACAGGCTTCTCGATTTATTTGGCTTGAAGCTCATCCTGAGCCAGCGAATCAGTTCGTCTATCCTGCGGAGAATGCGGCGGCCATCACTCTCCTTCTGTGTCAGGATCCTCATGTCGTCCATGAAGGCCGTCAGTGGTGGCATGTTTCGTTCCTTGCTGAGTTCTCGGACCGTGTGCGTAGCTGGATCCCGCTTTCAGAATCACCTGCATGGCCATGATGAATAATATCGGCGAAATCGTACAGCCCATCGCAATACCCCCCTGAAGGTCGATCCATCTAGTCGTGAACGTCGTGGTCAAGAAATGGAGACAGAGGATAGAGATGTACTTCATGAGCATTGTTCTTATCTCCTTGGGTACATGATACGCCGTTAGGGCATTCCACAACATCTGGTGGGGCACTGATACAACCATATCATGTGAAGGTCTTCCTTCATCTTATTCGCTCCCTGGATGGTTTCCCAGGTCATGGTCGTGTTCTAAACATCTGGTGACTCAAGGGACACCCCCTTTTTGGACCGCTGTGTCGACGTGTATATTCCTCATCACGACTCACTGAAAGCGGTCTATGGTCCTTCATCACCCGGCATAGTTCCCCTCCTCAGTGCAGATGGGGGAACATTGGTCACCGATAAGAAAGAAATCCTTCAACGCTGGGTAGAGCATTTCAGCAAAATCTTAAATGCAACTTCCTTCTTCGATGATGAAACCATCAACTGCCTTCCTCAAGTTCCCACCAATGAGACACTTGATGACCTGCCAACCATAGTGGAAGTAAACAAAGCCATCCAGCAACTCTCCAGCGGCAAGGCACCTGGTCCTGACTCCATCCCAGCAGAGATATACAAGGCAGGTGGGCCGGTCCTAACAGATCAGCTTCACCAAGTCTTCACAAACATATGGATGAACGAGACCATGCCACAAGATTTTAAGGACGCGTCAATAGTCCACCTTTACAAACGTAAAGGAAACCGCCAATCCTGTGACAACCACCGAGGCATCTCCTTGCTGTCAATTGCAGGGAAGATACTCGCCAGAATTCTTCTCAATCGCCTCACAGCCCATCTCGATCAAGGTCTTCTTCCTGAGAGTCAATGTGGCTTCAGAAAAGAACGTGGAACTGTTGACATGATTTTCGCTGCAAGGCAGCTGCAAGAGAAATGTCAGGAACAGAACTGCGAAATGTTCTCCACTTTCATTGACCTTACCAAGGCTTTTGATACAGTCAGCAGAGAAGGACTGTGGAAGATTATCGCAAAATATGGCTGTCCACGAAAGTTTGTCCAAATAGTGCGGCTATTTCATGACGGCATGCAGGCAAGAGTACAGGAAAATGGTGAACTGTCTGAACCCTTTCCTGTCACCAATGGAGTAAAGCAAGGATGTGTCTTTTCACCAACACTGTTCAGCCTCATGTTTTCAGCCATGTTGATGAATGCCTTCGAGAACGAAGACATTGGAATAGACATCACCTACCGTATGGATGGAAAGTTATTCAATCTCAGAAGGCTGCAAGCTAAAACCAAAATTAACAGCTGCACCGTCAGAGAGCTCCTGTTTGCTGATGATTGCGCTCTATACGCCAACTCAGAGGCGGACATGCAACATAATGTTTCAGCTTTCTCACATGCCTGTGCCAATTTTGGGCTCAATATCAACTTGGAGAAGACTGTAGTTATGTACCAGCCAGCTCCAGGGAATAATCACACTGTGCCGAATATCAAAGTGAATGATCATAGACTAAGTGTTGTGGACAAATTCACCTATCTTGGCAGCACCGTGTCACAAGCTGCCACAATCGATGACGAAGTGAATGCAAGAATCTCCAAGGCCAGTGCAGCCTTTGGCAGACTGTACAAGAATGCATGGGACAGAACTGGAATAAGCCTGCAAACAAAGCTAAAAGTCTACAAAGCAGTTGTATTATCCACACTGCTATATGCTTGTGAAACCTGGACTGTTTATCAGCGACACGCTAGGAAATTAAAACACTTCCACACAGTCTGCCTAAGGAAGCTACTGAAGATTAAATGGCAAGACAAGATTCCAGACACTGAAGTCCTAGAAAGAGCATCCATGCCCAGTATCCACACTCTACTGATGAAGAATCAGATTCGCTGGGCTGGTCACTTGACTCGCATACCAGATCACAGGCTCCCTAAACGAATTTTTTACAGCGAACTGCGTTGTGGTAAACGCTCCCAAGGTGGCCAGAGGAAACGTTTTAAAGACACTCTGAAAATTTCACTGAATGCTTTTGGAATTCATCATGACACCTGGGAGGCTGCAGCCAGAGACCGAAATTCGTGGCGTGCATCATTGCGCAAAGGTGCAGTCATATGTGAGGCAACCAGGACTGCAAGAGCTGTGAAGAAAAGGCAGGACAGAAAAACCACTGCAGGAAATCCTCCTCCAGATACGTCAAGCATTCTTTGCCCACATTGTCAAAGAACATTTCTAGCCAAAATAGGCCTTATCAGCCATCTTAGAACCCACGGCTCCACACCTTCAACCCCACTGGATGAAATGAATGGTCATCATCATTCTTGATGGACAAACAACATTCCTCATCAAGTACGTCGTGATTCGGTTGGCCATAATTGAGAACAATATTTCCCCTCGACGCTCAGGAGAGAGATCAGTCTGAATCGGGCAATGCTGGTCATGTTTTGCTCTTTAGGAATGTAGATTCTGCTGGCTTTCTTCCACTCCGTGCTTACGTGCTAATTTGTTCACGCGAATCTCAGTATCCGGTGGAGTTTCTTAAGGACATTCGGGCACCTTGTATACTGTGTAAGACACACCGTTAGGCCCCGATGCAGACTTTCCGCGTGCTTTTTTAACCACTGCCACGACTAGCTCCACAGCAGAGGTTTGGCATTGAAAACCACAGTTGCTTTATCCAGCCTTTTGAGCCTCTAAATCTCTCTGAGTGTAACGTCCCGTTGGATATCTGAATACATTTTCACGAGATGTTCTTCCAACTCCTCTTTGCTGACATTGAGGCTGCTTGATTGTGGCTGCTCTGACAAGTCCCTCGCAAACTTCTATGGCCCCCCGAAAGAATTTCTCACGTGCCTTCAGGGTTCTTTGCTTCTGCAGAACCTTTCCTTTCCATAGAGGGCATTGTGTCTGGCGTTAAGATGTTGCCACACCTGGTGCAAGCCCTCCTTTTCGCTTTCGGCTGCCATTCTATACCGTTTCCGAGCGGCGCGCTTCTGCGCTCTAACCTCCTCCCTGCTACCAGTAAGTGGATGTATAAAATCTTTCCGCACCTATGTGCCTTCTCTTCTAATGCGTATTTTAGCTCAACCTCAAAAGTTTTGGCCAGCGTCTCATCTTGTCGCGCCTAGCTCACTTCTCGGTGGCAGGGGGGACTTGATCTTCACTCTGAGACTATCGGAAGGTTGCTCGAGCCCGTCGCAGGGGACATAGACCTGAATCTTCTCAGATCTGTGGGGTTTACCCTGACTGAGATCTTCTAACGTCTTATCCGAGGAGCGTTGTCTATTCTCCTGTTAGTTAGTTAGTTAGTCGACAGATCATCCTCGTTGCACATCGAACCATTCAGTCCATAAGTGCTCGGATCCCCTCCTCAGCAAATCCCGCAGCGTGTAGCGGCTAACGACGCCAGTTCTGTGTTGGTTTATCAATCTTCTTTGGCTTCCTGCGTAGTGTTCTTGTTTGGCCACCACTCTTTTAATTTGCTGCTCTAGCAGTCTGGCCATTGTTGTAGATTCACAGTCATCACTTGGTTCTCACAAAAGTCTCACATCACGTAGAGCATTCAGAATGTCAGCCTGGTCCATGGCGCGTCCGCCCTCCACAGTAGCCTCACCTGCGAGCTTGTCAGCCCGCTCATTTCCTTGTACTCCCGCATGCCCTGGCACGAAGATGAAACTAATCTTTGCCAGCCGAGACCGCTTCAGAGGCAGCAACCATTCTCTTCGGATCGACCCCTCCTCTATCCTCTTGATCATGTTCATTGAGTCGCTAAGGAAACAAGCCCTGGTGAATGTCTGTGTCTCGAGCCATGTTATTGCTTTACTTACTGCCATGACTTCCATGGTCAGGCTACTTGTGGTTTCAGTGAAAGCACCAGAGTCCTCCTTCACAATTCTCCCTCCGGCCCGAGCTGTAAAGGCCCATGAGCTTCTCACATGTCGGACGACCTGACCCATCTGTGTAGATGACCGCGTCACCGTCTAGCGAATTCTCGAAAATCAACGCTTGTACTTCAGCCTCAACAGCAGCCGGATTTTCTTGTGTGCATTTTCTATCTAGTTGGATGCAAACTGAAAAGGATGTGCAGCAGTCTGTTGGCACTTGCACCCACTCCTCGCCAGGTTCTAAGTCCTCAAGTCAACACACCTGTTGAAGAATGTCTTCGGCTTGACCCATCCACGACCGTCCTCTTTTTAATCTGCTGCCCTTCACCTTCCTAATTTCACTATGCAGTGGATGTTGTGTGTTTGCGTTAACTCTGAGGTAGGCGCGTGCCCTGCAAACTTGTATTCTCTCTTCAGTGGTTGGAAAATCAAGAAGGTAGCGCATCGCCCTGCATGCTGTATCTCTTGTACATCCAAGAATAATGCGCATAGCTTCATTCTGTATCCTTTCCATTCTTTCTATCTGCTTATGGCTGAGAGTCAAGATTGCCTCTCGTAATACACTATTCTCCTGTGATGAACTCTTACATTTATTTCGTCCAGCGTGAATTCTCATTCCCTTGTAGGAGGGGAAGCTTTTACCACAGACACACCGCCAGGCTTGTCGTATGCCTGGGCTCGTGGTCGGTTGGACGGTCTGGATTGTCACCGTGTGGTCGATGATGGATCCTTCATGCTCCCCTCTTCCTTTTCGGAGGATCCAAGGGGCATCTTTCTGTTATCTCTGTGTTAGCGACAAGGTCATAATACAGCATTTGGGATAGTCAGCACTGTCTTCTGTCGACGCCACCGTCTCACTAATAGAGTCAATTCCACCACTGAGCTGCAGCTGAGACAGTCTTTCCATGGCGTCAGTCTGTCTTTCCTGATTGTCCATCAGTCTTACCGTACTGTCTGATGGACTGACCATAAATAAGTGATAAAGACTCCGCCGCGGAGAAAGCGCGACACGGTGCTTCTGATCGTCAGAAATCCCCTTCCCCGAATGTTTCGGCCCTTTAACTTCTTGACATCCTCTGGGCGTAGGCCAGTCCGGGTCATGACTCCGGGCGTTTTCCCCTGTCATGCGAGACGTTCGGTCATTTGTGTTTTCCTTGCGGTTGTTACGCCCTGCGGGATTGTCTACACAGAAAGAATACGTCTAATTTATTTTGTACTAACATTATTATGTCTCTTATTTCAGGTGGAGTTTTCCAATTACAGTCAGGGGATTTCGTTCAAGCATTTCTCAGTGACGTCGGCCTGGTATATTTTAATAGAAAGTCCTCCTACCTCGGCCTGGTTATGATCAGTTAAGAGCATGAACACCTTCCTCTACATCAGCGATGGAAACAGTAATGTCGCCATATTTGTTAGATTGTCACACATTAGTAGGCGTGTGCACTAGGAAGTTTGTGGAAGTCAAAAGGAATTAAACTTAGCACCAAACTTTAGGATATTCAGTTCTACCATAAACAAACGAAAATGGCGATATGAGTAATTCTTGGCCCACTGGAGATGAGCCTGTTGTTAATATGCTCGGGGAAGAGATAATTCCTTTAGTGAATAAGGCAGTGAATAATGACGAATGCATCACAAAGAGGAGCGGCTGGCCAAGTGGCTAAAACGCCGGACTCTCATTCGGGAGACCCGAGTTCGAATCCTCGGTAAGGTGGGATTTTTTCTGTCGGGGGCAAAAGAGAACATCCTAACCGGCACAGATCGCGGCGACTGCACTAGTCAGACGGCCTTTATTCCTCAAGCTCAAAGACCCCTCTGCCATACACCGCAAGGTACTATATTGACAGTAAATGAAAGTGACAGTGGCATCACAAATTCGTTTGAAAGGATGCATTCTAACAACAACACAAGTTAGTTGCATATCCTATTCAGGAAGCAGTCAACCCGAGCATTTTTGGGTGTTCGTGATTCCTGAGCAAGTTTACTTTCAGTAGTTTGCCATTGCTTTCTGATGGACCGGCACCCATACCATTTTATAAAAAAACGTAAGGTGGTCTGATGCTAAATATCCCCCAGCTGTGTTTCGAACGCTGGTATGCAGGATTACGAACTGCTTCAGTTATCCCTTCGCCACGCAGCCGGCATTCTGACAATACCAACCCGAAGAGTAGAAGGAGAAGCCTGAGAATTGGTACGTGGAACGCACACACCCCGTATCAAGCAGGGAAATTTGGCGGCCTGATTTTGGAAGGAAAAGACATGCATTTAGATGTTTCAGGTGTATCAGAAACCAGATGGACATACTCTAGTTATATACGGAGAGGAGATTGTATATTCATTAACTCGGGAGATGTGTTTCCCATCCTCTACCACTGTGAGTTGCAGTTGGGAT
>CAWUFQ010000665.1:0-72914 GCA_963921405.1 Cepaea hortensis
TTCAATACGGCCCTTCCATGGAAGGTCAGAGATCGGATTCACTATCCAGCACCAACGGATTAGACCAAATACTAGTCTAGTTGTGTACACATCACCTTCAGGATATGAGCCAAGTCTGCACACTCTAGTTGTGTACACATCACCTTCAGGATATAAGCCAAGTCTGCCCAGTCTATAGGTGGACATCTTCTGTCCCGACATCCTCAACATGTAAAGAAACATACACGCATATGCTTTCCGTTCTCATCTTCAACAACTAGCGAAGAGAACCAATACTAATGGTACCGGTTGTAATTTGAGGATATATCCGTCTAGTTATTCCTCAGGGCTAGATGTGGATTTCTATAGTTTGTTGATATCAGGAAAGAGTAATGAGCATGATTTACTGTTTCTATACATTTTGTGGATATCAGGATAGAGTAATGGGTATGATTTACTGTTTCTATACATGTTGTGGAAACCAGGATATAATTACTAGCATGATTGACTGTTTCCATACATGTTGTCACACCAACCCTATGCTACCAATCTCAAACCTGGACTTTATCCAAATTACACCTTCGCAAAATCAACACCTGCGAGGTGAGATGCCTGAGGAGAGCTGCCAACTTAACAATCCGAGACCGAAGTAAGAAATGCTGTTATCAGACAGACTGTGGGATCAACACCTTGTGCCACATTTATTGAAAGACAGAAGATCAAGTGGTTTGGCCATGTCGTTAGAATGCAACACCAACAACTACCATCACTAGGCCGTACATCAAAGATCATCTGCGACGAGACCACGAGGACGTCCAAGAAGAAAACGGATTGACGACATCAAAGATATTGTACAACCACACGGAATGACACTATCCAGTGCCGTCCACCGGGCGCTGGAACGCAAATTATTCCTCCCCACGACGCTTGACAGCAGAAGTGGAAGATGATGATGATGATGATGATGATACATGTTGTGGAAGTCAAGATAGAGTAATGAGCATGATTTACTGTTTCTATTCATTTTGTGGATATCAGGATAAAGTAATGAGTATGATTTACTTTTTCTATACATTCTGTGGAAGTCATAAAAAAGTAATTAGCGTTACATACTTTCTTCGTACACTACACAGGCACTCAAGAAAAAAGTTACATCACATAAATATTACAGAAACAACCAACATCATACAGACATTCAAGAAACAACCAACATAACCACAGACATTCAAGAAACAGTTGACACCACACAGACATTCAAGAAACATCCAACATCACACAGACGTTCACGAAACAACCAACATCACACAGACATTCAAGAACCAAGTGGATGCAGACATTAAAGAAACACCTAAAATCACACATAAATACATGGGCACTTTGAGGTCAGGACACGTATAGATAACTGACGAAAATTGGAATGGCAAGAAATGGAACTGTGTCATTTGATACAATATGGCGGGGACGGGGGGGGGGGGGGGGAGAGAAACAAGCCTTATCCTGGTGCGAGTAATTGTGTCACTTGATACAATATGGGGAGGGGACAATCCTTATCCTGGTACGAGGAACTGTGTCATTTGATACAGTATGGGGAGGGGCAAGTCTTATCCTGGTGCCAGGAAGTGTGTCATTTGATACAACATGGGGAGGGCACAAGCCTTATCCTGTCGCCAGGAACTGTGTCATTTGATACAATATAAGGAGGGGACACGACTTATCCTGTCGCCAGGAACTGTGTCATTTGATACAATATGGTGAGGGGACCAGCTTTATCCTGGTGCCAGGAACTGTGTCATGTGATACAATATGGGGAGGGGACACGCCTTATCCTGATGCCAGGAACTGTGTCATTTGTTACAATATATGGAGGCGACACACCTTATCCTGATGCCAGGAACTGTGTCATTTGTTACAATATATGGAGGCGACACGCCTTATCCTGATGCCAGGAACTGTGTCATGTGATACAATAATGGAAGGGGACACGCCTTATCCTGATGCCAGGAACTGTGTCATTTGTTACAATATATGGAGGCGACACGCCTTATCCGTATGCCAGGAACTGTGTCATTTGTTACAATATATGGAGGAGACACGCCTTATCATGATGCCAGGAACTGTGTCATTTGTTACAATATATGGAGGCGACACGCCTTATCCTGATGCCAGGAACTGCGTCATGTGATACAATATGGGGAGGGGACACGCCTTATCCTGATGCCAGGAACTGTGTCATTTGTTACAATATATGGAGGGGACACGCCTTATCCTGATGCCAGGAACTGTGTCATTTGATACAATATATGGAGGCGACACGCCTTATCCTGATGCCAGGAACTGTGTCATGTGATACAATATGGGGAGGGGACCAGCCTTTTCCTGGTGCCAGGAACTGTGTCATGTGATACAATATGGGGAGGGGACACGCCTTATCCTGATGCCAGGAACTGTGTCATTTGTTACAATATATAGAGGGGACACGCCTTATCCTGATGCCAGGAACTGTGTCATTTGTTACAATATATGGAGGCGACACGCCTTATCCTGATGCCAGGAACTGTGTCATTTGTTACAATATATGGAGGGGACACGCCTTATCCTGATGCCAGGAACTGTGTCATTTGATACAATATGGGGAGGGGACCAGCCTTATCCTGGTGCCAGGAACTGTGTCATTTGATACAATATGGGGAGGCGACACGCCTTATCCTGATGCCAGGAACTGTGTCATTTGTTACAATATATGGAGGGGACACGCCTTATCCTGAAGCCAGGAACTGTGTCATTTGATACAATATGGGGAGGGGAAAAGCCTGATCCTTGTGCCAGGAAGTGTGTCATTTGATACAATATGGGGAGGGGACCAGCCTTATCCTGGTGCCAGGAACTGTGTCATGTGATACAATATGGGGAGGGAACACGCCTTATCCTGGTGCCAGGAACTGTGTCATTTGATACAATATGGGAAGGGGACACGCCTTATCCTGATGCTAGGAACTGTGTCATTTGATACAATATATGGAGGCGACACGCCTTATCCTGATGCCAGGAACTGTGTCATTTGATACAATATGGGGAGGCGACACGCCTTATCCTGATGCCAGGAACTGTGTCATTTGATACAATATATGGAGGCGATACGCCTTATCCTGATGCCAGGAACTGTGTCATTTGATACAATATGGGGAGGGACAAGCCTTATCCTAGTGCCAGGAAGTGTATCATTTGATACAATATGGGGAGCGGACAAGCCTTATCCTAGTGCCAGGAAGTGTGTCATTTGATACAATATGGGTGTCATAAGTCTGGTTAAGTAAAGTCTGGTTGAGTAGATTACTGTAGAACAATGGTAGGATGAATTGTCATGGGATGTCAGTGGAAAGAAATACACCGGGAAGCGGTTATTCGTAAGAGCCAATCGAATCGCGAGCTCAGGACACGTGATGTGTTGGGCGAGCGATCAGTGGGCAGTTGGGAGTTTAGTCTGCGGGAAATACAGTGAAGTACAGATCGTCGGAAAACGACAGGTCAACAATCTAAGATGAAAAAATGGACAGTGATCCAACTGTAGACATGAAACCTACGATTCGAACGGCATGGGACAGAGTTTAAGTGTTGCAGAGTCCGTGTGTATACCAAAAGAGATGGCCAGTGCTCGCCAGGCGGGTAAACTCGCTACAGCACAGTGAGCGAGCTGTGTCGCTCGCTTGCGTGGGCTTAGGTCCCGGTAACGACGCAGTATAATAACTGTAAGTAGCAACTAATAAAGTCGCATTAATAAAGTGATCGGGATGCTTTGGGACGTTGCAGTTCTTCAGTGTATTATAGTACGTGTTCAAGCGTAATTTGCCAGTGTAGCTATGGCACTGAGTTGCCAATGTACTGTTTCTTTCTTTCTTATAATTGATATAATGTTCCACTTTCATTAGACACTTCCAAGGAAATCGTTGAATTCACTCTGACCGTCCAAGGCATTCGCAACATTCATCACAGACACCATTCCCCTTTCTGCTTCCATGCTCATCCGAACTTGTTGATTCATGTTAAATTAACTGAACCTACCAGATATGTGTATATTGGTTTCTAGGACTGACATGTATTCCATACTATCCACTGTGCACATAATACATATATGCGCGTTGTTTTCAAGATACACATGTGTTCTGTATCTGTATTATACAGGATCATGTTAATGCAGTCTAAAATTTGAGCATATTCAGTGATATTCTGTATATTAAACATTTACAGGATCATGTTAATGCAGTCTATCGTTTTGAACAAATGCAGTGATATTCTGTATATTACATACAAGGGCGCTTCAAATAAAAACCTTAAATTTGTGTGTGTGTGTGTGTGTGTGTGAGAGAGAGGGGGAGAGAGAGAGAGAGAAAGAGAGAGAGAGAGAGAGAGACAGACAGACAGAGAGAGAGAGAACATATTCTGAAAAAGTATAGAACAAATGTATCTGTCAGGGTCTTAAACTTGGCTCGCTAACCTAACACATGTGAGACAGTACAAGTACAACGTGATTTGACTCAAGACTCAACGACACAACGTTCAATGGATTTATTTACAGATCATATACAGTACGATGATCACAACAAGATATACTTGATACTTCAATACACTTACATCCACAATACAGCTCATAGTCTATCTCTCAAGATGTCCAGACACTCGACTTTCAGGCACAGAAACCACACAACGCCTTTCTCTCATCATGCGTCCGGTCCCGTCCACGTCCCAGAGCTGTCTGCCTATAGCTCGCAACTGGTCTCCCCACCTGAGGTGGCTTCACGAGACATGCGTGCATCCTTGCCTGACCGCTGGCCGTCTCGTCAGCCAGCAACCTTGCAGGCAGGTGACTACTACTCGCCTGGCGGCGTAACGAAGTTCCGTCATCCCTGCTGGGGACTAAGTCACCTGGCGGGCGTAACGATGTCACTGCATCACTGCACTTCGGTAGACTCTGACACGCTCCCCCGGCAACTTCATGAAAGATGTCATCTTTCATGTATAATATATGTACATACTGGGTTAGTATTTTAACCTTGTCAGAGTCAACCCTTATGTTGTTATATACATTGGTATCATAATACATAGACATACACATCTGCCATAGAAACATATAAGAAATGACAGTTGTATTCAACGACATGTGGTGTTCAACCTTTAACACTTGTCAGGTTTCATCATCTCGATGGCTGATTACCTCAATTGCACGTTTGAGTCGGTTTTGGGCTCAACTTGCTGAATTGTTCTCTGTAACCTGCTTCATCTAACATAAAATGTGCCATAATCTTTGATTTAAGATAATGGTAGTCTTTTCTGAGGTCTTTGGGAATGGTCTCAATGACTTTAAGAGGCTCCCCTGATAAACTCCTCATATAAACAATATTCCATTCAGACAGTGGAACCTGGTAATGTTCCATTAAAGTTTCAAAATTTTGGGTAAAGGCTGCGATGCAGTCACCCGAGGTATAATTACGTACAATACCTTGATATTTCTTGTACTGGTTTTCTTTCTCCAGTCTCTCAGATTTCTTATACTCTTTGTTAATGGCAGTCTCAGTATCAAGTTGTTTTATCTTTAACTGTAACTCCAGTTCTTCTCTCTTACTCTGAGCTGCTATTTCTGCTTTCTTGAGTTCACTATCTATCTCAGCTTGCTTTGTCTTTGCAGCCAGTTCTAATTCGGTCTGTTTTGCTGCAGCTTCTGCCTGCTTTAAGGCTGTTTCTGCCTCTACTTGCTTGGCAGCTCTTTCAGCTGCTCGTTCATCGCGTTCAGAAGCTTTCTCCTGTACTAGTAGGTATTCAGAGTATTTGTTCTCACTCCACTTTGTTAACTCATCACCTGCTAACTTTAACTTCAACCCCATATCGATGAAATCAATTAATGAAGACATGATGGAAAATGTCAATGAAATACCAGCCACACAATTTGTTACAAGTGGTTAGTACAATAAACAATTTACAATTTGTGTTCTATTGACAATAGTGCCTCAAATTTGCATCCAAAAGTATATGAAAAGAAAAATATACTCAAGTGCCCTGGATGCGGTGAAGAACGGTTGGAAATCGGGCTAGGAACTGTAGGGTCGCTGGTTCGAAACACAAATGACCTCTACGCGCACGGTTTCAGATGGTACGGAAAAACCTGCTTTGTTTTTGGAGGAAATGAATTATCGTCTATTTGATGGTGTGTGCCTGTTTGTCACTAAGTATTGAGTAGGTTTGTATGGCGTTGAGTGTAATTGTATGTCGTAATTTTGTCAGTCAACAATTTTTTTTTTCAAAACAAGTCACTTTCTTTCCAAAACTTTTTGCTTTCCACAACTTACTTTACAAAGACAATCTACATATATCTCAACACTCTACAACATTGATGACACATCACTTACATCAAGATGACATTCAGTAAGGACATAGACATCAAGTTTACAAGATGGCGACAAGGTCACAATGGCGACAAGATCACAATGTCGACAAGGTCAAAACGGTGACAATTTCAACAATCACGAATGTTTTACACGTTTACAAGATCAAACAATATGTGTGCACTGTACGTTCACAACTAGTCTCCATGTTTAAACAATATACTACTAAATCAAAATGAGCCTTCCACGATCACATTTACATGTACAATCAAATTTGACAAAAATTCTAAGTTCACAAACTCTAGTTTTACCCGTTAATCACATAAACACGTTCATTTCAAAGCCGGACGATCCCCCACGTCCACACATGTCAGGGTCTTAAACTTGGCTCGCTAACCTAACACATGTGAGACAGTATAAGTACAACGTGATTTGACTCAAGACTCAACGACACAACGTTCAATGGATTTATTTACAGATCATATACAGTACGATGATCACAACAAGATATACTTGATACTTCAATACACTTACATCCACAATACAGCTCATAGTCTATCTCTCAAGATGTCCAGACACTCGACTTTCAGGCACAGAAACCACACAACGCCTTTCTCTCATCATGCGTCCGGTCCCGTCCACGTCCCAGAGCTGTCTGTCTATAGCTCGCAACTGGTCTCCCCACCTGAGGTGGCTTCACGAGACATGCGTGCATCCTTGCCTGACCGCTGGCCGTCTCGTCAGCCAGCAACCTTGCAGACAGGTGACTACTACTCGCCTGGCGGCGTAACGAAGTTCCGTCATCCCTGCTGGGGACTAAGTTATTTGGCGGGCGTAACGATGTCGCTGCATCACTGCACTTCGGTAGACTCTGACAGTATCATTTTTAGATGTAGTCACAGCTGCATTCAATGCAAGTCCCTCAGCGGTCTTCTATTGGTCGTGTGTGTAACCACTCTTGTACCACCTGCTGAACTTCTGAACTTCCTAATCACTCATTCACTTGCTCGACTGAAAGGTATGCATCACTATATTGGACCTTCATTCGCCGATGTATTCCTATAGGTTTCACCCCTTTCCCGATGAAAACAACGGATAACAGACCTCTGCTCCTCTTTGCTGCATGTCAAAAATGGGGTGGCCATCTTTAAACTGTCCTTATGACGTCACAGTGTCCGTCTGCACTGTTATGTCAGGTGCTTAAATCTCTTGGCATCCTTAACAACAATAGTGATAGATTACCAGACAATGGCGTGGTTATTGTGATAGATTACAAGACAATGGTTTGATTATTGTGATCACACTTGTAAGGTTTTCATATGGATCCCCTTCGTACTATAACAAGAACTATTTTTAGGCCATAGGGCGTGCTGGGTACATGGTACTGGCTCATATTTTCATAGAAAATCGACATTGGATGGGTGATGTGGTCAGTATCACGTGGATAGTCTTTATTTCCCAGAACATGGGTCGGTCTGGGATTCTGGGTCAATAAAAAATAAAATTATCAGCCTCAAGGAGGATTGAACACACAATCATCTGGTAGGCAGGTAAGAGTACCCGATGGTACAGGAGCGTCAACCAGAAACCATGCGTTCGTTTTATTTATTTATTTATTTTTTTTTTGTGTGGGTGGGTTAAAGGTATTTGATGCCTCCATGAATCGCTTATCTGCTCACGTTCGTCAAGGCAGTCCCATGCAGACTACCTTGAGGTGTGAAATCTACCTTGTGTGTTAGGCTTTCATTAATTGTAGCTTATATGCTGATGAGATGAGGAGGCCAGTTCACGTCCTAGTCGCGTTTCCTTCCCGGACATTTATGTAAGAGCGCCAAATTTGGACATCTTTAAATCTGGGCTTGTACAAATTTGGCCTGTTAAAATAAAATCCCGGCCAATGTCGGAAACGCCAGAGTCGGAAACAACGACCCAAAGACAGTCAGATGGGTTGTCAAACGTATTCAAGTGGAGCTGTCAGACGAAGCAATCCCCAAGCAGCTGCAGGAAGAAAATCTACACATCAGAATCTTGAAGGCGGAGCGGATCCTGACGTACTCCAAGCTGACGGTGGTGACGATTGAGGGCAGCGAGATACCAAGCCAAGTATCGATGAACCAGAAAGTACAACAGCCTGAAAGACTCATGCCTAGAATCACTCAATGTTCTAGATGCCGGACGGCCGGCCACAGGAGAGTAACATGTCGCAGTAAGACGGAAATCTGCCGATACTGCGCCGATCACCACGCCTTCAAGGTGTGTCCACTGGCCGAACAGGACACGGACTTCCGAGCGCCCAACAACAAGAGAAAGTGCGCCAACTGTATGGGCAAGCATGGAGCAAGATACTTGGGCTGTCCGTACCTCCAAAGACACAGATACGTTTTAAAGATCGCCATTACCACAAAGACACCATACAAGGAAGCAATGTAGAGGTGCGAGACAGCCACGTGTATATCACAAACTGAAAGAGATCAACTGCAAAACCAGATAGACGAGCTGAGGAAACAAGTCAAGGCACTGCTGACGCCGATACCAACCAGCCACAATGAAAAACTGCTAGGTGAAATAAAGGAGATCCAGCAAAACATCAAACAAGGGGTGGAGCACATGGTGCAGACAACAAAGAAGAATACAGAGATTCTACGAGACATCAAAGCGGAGAGAGAACTGCTAAAAACTTAAAGGGAGCCAACCCATATCAAACCAGTAGAAGCCACGGAAGAGACCACGGAGAAGCCGCAAGATGAAACCCAACAAAAGACCGAGCTGGAACTGCGAGCTAAAGCCAGCAGCCCAAACACGACGCCCAAGATATGCAAGAGGAAACCAATATCCACCCATACCTCTGAAGAAAACCGAGATGAGTGCCACCACGACGGCATGGAGTACACCCCGCTTCACACAGTTTTTACCGAGGAAGAGTTCGCAGAGATAAAAAGGATACATGAACTCAAGTGCAAGGAATACAAAAGGCGCATGGAAGAAAAAGAAAATAAGTACAAGAAATTGAAGGGGAAAATAATGCCCTGCGTACCGCTGAAGAATACCCATTTATATGCGAGGATGACGAACACCCATGGTCATACTACATAGATGACGGAAAGATCTTCCCATGGCCGACCACAGAGGAAGAAATCGAAAGGCAACGAAAACTCAAACTCGAAAGAGAAAACCGGCGCAAGGGAAAAAAAATGAAAACATCGAAAAGCTTCTACAGGCAATGCACAAAAAAGGAGACAAAAAGACTAAATTAAAAGTCCGTATAAGGACTGCAACCAGTCAAGCCAGACGAGCCAGGAGTCTTCGCTAACCAAATAAACCACCAGAGGAGACAGGCACAATGGATCACCGCCGACCAATCCCCCACCTGACACAAACGCTTAAGTAACCAGTCCGAGTTAGGACTCACTCGTAAGAGCGCACAAGACAAAAACAGGGTTAAAACCCCACAAAAACCACGGATCTCAACTTTAACCACGGCTGAAAGAAGCAGGTTGAGCGAGACCGAATGTGGAATTTTTGTTTACGAATCAAGTCAAGGAAACGCCACTTATATCCATCCATCATGTGCCATGCCGACGCTTAGAGGAAAGGGGAGACGCACATATAATCAGATTGCTACTGGTACTATTGGGGTTGGAACTCTTCGCTGGCTTCTGAGGATGGGGACGGAGCGCTTATGGGAATACCCCGAATGCTGTGATGTCGGTTCCTAAATCAATCAATCAATCATTCAAACCCCTACACCGGATAGCATTACGCAAGGGTGCAGTCACTTGTGACGCAACCAGGAATACAAGAACTGTGAAGAAAAGGCTGGACAGAAAAACCACTGCAGGAGATTAACCTCCTGGAACGTCAAGCATTCTTTGCCCACATTTTCAAAGGACATTTCGAGTCAAAATAGTTCTTATCAGTCATCTTAGAACACATGGTTCCATACTTTCAACCCCACTGGATGAAATGAATGGTCATCATCATTCTTGATGGACAATCAACAACACACCAGACAGCTGGACTAAAATATTGACCTGTCGTCCTTGACTTGGGGACATAAATTACAAGCACCTCTAAAGTCCGAGTGGATTCGCCTGATGGTGAGAGACACTGTTAATAGAGACAGCTAATCCACATGCAAAATTCAGTCCACCACGACTATAAATAGTGTGTATCGACTACGCTTAAGTTCAAAGGGAGCGAGTGAAAAAAAAAAATAAAATAAAAACACTTCTAATCGACTTTACTTATATTCACAATTTCTTTGTTTTGAATGTTGATCTTCTTGTTATGATGTCATTTGAAACGAGAAAACAAGAATGTTGAAATGTTACATAGAACCTGTACTGTTAAATGGATGTGGAACGGGAGCAATAAGCAGACAGGCTGAGAAACATATAATGGCAGTGGAAATGTAGTTTCGGGGGAAAATGCAAAAAATCTATGAATACACAGAGAAGTCCGACAAGAAATACATGAAAACTATAAACTGATTAAGTAAATTAGATGTAGACAGTCACTTTATGAGAACAAATAAACTTCAGAAGTTGGTGACAACTGGCAAGATTGAGGAAACAAGAACAAGCGGAACACCGAGAAGTAAATACCTGCTTGGCTTGACGCCATAACGAGACAAGAACACGGAGCTGATCCACGACTCTAGTGATCGTGTGAGATGGCGAAACATGACCGGCCACGCTTATCGGCTTGGCACATAATGATAACATCGAACATGGCATAAACAGATGGCGTTATCAGTGAAGATTACAAGCAATGTTTACAGGCTGACTTGCTTTCTGAGAATGATGCCTCGGATAATGCTGCACTGATTAGTCGTAATCAGGGGTTGATAGTTGACAAGAACATGCGTACTTCAAACATTTCCTTCGCCAACGTTATATGAGTTCATCCTCCTCTACCAACAGTGTGTTTGTCTTGCATAACAACACCATCTATTGATTTTAATCGCCTCAGAAAGCCAAGTCGACGCGCAATGAAAGTCTAGCCTATATTTGTGGTAGCAGGACGCTGTTGCTCGCGGCGACAAGTTGTACTCTCTCTCTCTCTCTCTCCTCTCTCTCTCTCTCTCTCTCTCTCTCTCTCTCTCTCTCTCTCTCTCTCTCGATGAGAACTGAGACACCAGAAAGCATGACTGACGCAATTTGATACTACCACTGGAGAAACTCACATAGGTATTGCTTGAAGTATCAGAGTCAGAGCGTGGGCAGAGAGGTCAGGAGCTTGCGTTGACAATGGCCTAAGCGCGGTCAGACGAGGGTTCGATCCCTCGGCTCGCCGCTCGTTACGTGTGGGAAAGACTTGCCACTTAACCCCAATGCGAATTGACCCCGTTGACGCTACTGTTTCCTTCACGGATTCACAACGGACAGATAGTGGGCAGCTCGTGTGAATTTCATTGGCACAGGAACCGCGCAATTGTAGGCCGACTCGGTGCTGTCACACTGGAACCGTGCTTCTGCTGCTGCCGCCGCCGCCACCACCACCACCACTACCACCACCATCACTACCACCACCATCACCACCACCACCACCACCACTACTACTACTACTACTACTACTACTACTACTACTACTACTACTACTACTACTATTGCCGTTGCTGCTGCTGCTACTACTATTACTACTACTTCTACTACTACTACTACTACTACCATTACTTCTACCGCAACCACCACCACCGTAACCGCCACAATCCAATGCACTCAGATTTATAACATGCAATAGACACAGGGCATCTATTGCAGGCTCCTATTTCTGGACTTATTATTCACACACAGATAGGAACCAGGACTCCTGTTTCCACACCTTGAGGAATACTGCATACATGGTGCTATCACCCATATGTTTTAGACCAATCAACACTTATTGGATGGTCAATATCACACCCTACAACTACCGACCCCTTGACATTTCCTGGTAGCAATTTCAGATTGGGTTGACCTGGGAACCCAGGTCAGTAATAGAAAATCCAACTGAATGGAGATTCAAACACAGACCAGCGGGCAAGTATACATACAAAAGTAAACTCCTCATGATACAATATTGTATTGGTTAGTGCACTCACATACTAACCCATTGGTTCTAAGTTCAATAACTCTGGCGGTGAGATTTTATTCATACATAGTTACAAGACCCAGCCTCATTAAATGCACGCCAGAATATGTTCTGAAGGTAAAATGACTGGTGTGATACTGACTACATCGCCTGTCAGATGGCAATAACAAAAACAGTGACCTAGCATCACATCACTGACACTTGCTGTCCTGTTTCTGTTGTTGTCTAACATTAGCTTCTTAAGTGATGTACTATAATGAAATCATGTATGGGAGCGGAAAGATGACAATGTCAGAATGTCAGACGGACCTGCATGCACAATTCTTAATCCTTTGAAAATAAAGTCTGTTCGTTCACAAACAAACCATGGAATCATGTTTCTTTACCCTAACTTCTATTATGTTTCCTTACCCTTACTTGTATTATGTTTCTTAACCCTTACCTGTATTATGTTTCTGTATCCTTACTTGTATTACATTTCTTTACCTTTAAGGGATTACGCTTCTGCACCTTACTTGTATTATGTTTCTGTACCCTTACGCGTATTACGCTTCTGCACCCTTACTTGTATTATGTTTTTGTACCCTTACGCGTATTACGCTTCTGTACCCTTACTTGTATTATGTTTCTGTACCTTACTTGTATTATGTTTCTGTATCCTTACTTGTATTATATTTCTTTAACCTTACTTGCATTACGTTTCTTTACCTTTAAGGGATTATGTTTCTGTACCCTTACTTGTATTATGTTTATGTATCCTTACTTGTATTATGTTTCTGTACCCTTACTTGTATTATGTTTCTGTATCCTTACTTGTATTATATCTTAAAACAAAACATGCCTGTTGTAGGAACTTGGTGCGTATCTGTAAAGTGTTAAGACAATCACGTCTTGTATTCCTGGTGGTCAGTATTTCCCTCCCACAGCGAATGTTGAGAGCTGACACTGAATCCCTACCCAGCCGTGTCCATGACATTGTCAGCACAACACCCTAACTATTATACCAACATGCTTATTTGCCCTTGCTGATATTATGGTGGTTCTTTGTTTTTTTCTGGTATTAAAAGTAAGTAGTTTTCAATAATACAAAACAGGAGTCGTTCTACGTATTAAAGATCTCAAACTCATGATACATTCACCTGTAGCACACGCACTATTTATACAGACAATTATATTTCAAGCGTTTATTCTCATCAATAATAAATATCAACAACAAAAATTATTTAGAAATAGCAGGTGCGTTTGTGTAACTGATAGGAGACTACGTTGATTTGAGCATGGTTGAATGAGGATTAGCCACCTGCGCTCATCGCCCGCTAATAGAGGAAAATACCGGCCACCTATTCCTCCGTGCATTCAGGCCAACATGTGATGGCTCTATCACATCACAGACTCACAGCGGGGTCCTGCTTCACGACATGTTTTCACTTTTAATTTACCACAAAAGTTAGTTGCATCCTTTACAGGATGTCGCAGCCAACCCCAGCATTGTTTGGCTGCTTGTGATTTCTTGGCAAGTTTACATTCAGTAGTTTGCCATTGCTTTCTGAATGACCAGCACTCATACCAGTGCATGGATATATCAACGTGCTGCCAAATTTTTCAAACCCAGTATGAAGGATTACAAATTGTTTCTGTAACATCTTCATGTCAGAGCATGATTATGGGGCTGCATTTGGTAATCGAAATTTAAGGGGAAACAAATACCTCTTTTTCACGGGAACATAATTTTTATTTTATTGTTTGAAAGGGACATAACTCGCCAACGTTTTTTTTTTTAAAGAAGCAATTAGTTACATTAATTGTTAAATCTTTAATATAATGACACCATCTATGCACAGTTAATACAATAATTTGACGTCCTAAAGTTTGAAATATTTTACTGCTAAAACAGAATAAATTGTACTTGTTAGTGCAATATATACAATGTTTCAACACTGCAAGCTTCGTGCACGATGTTAACGACAGTACCGCAATCTGACATTATTACCTTGCTGGTTTCTCTTCACAACGTATGTCTTTCACCTCTGCAAATATATATACGAAGCATTGTCTAATTCTCTTCACAAACGAATAAATCTTTCCTGTTTTAGATTTTTCATTGTGGTGATATTTCCGGAACTTTCTTCAACAGCAGAAATGGTACCTTTTGACAACATGGAATCTGTGGACATCGACCGTTTTCTCGAGGGGACACCGCTTCATAAAAAAGGTACGTTGGTTCTCACTATTACAGGACCTGGCGGGGCCGCCAAAGGCACGCCCCTGTTAATTGCCAGCACGTTGCTCGGCCTGTACGGGGCGCCTGCTGGCGGAGTAGCGGACATCTACCGATATGAGACACCCACGCGGTGGTTTTCAAACCTGACTCAAGCTGCCCATGTGGCAGTTTACAAAGGCCTGCATGGCAAGAAGATAAAACTGCCGACGGAGGGACTCGAGGTGTCGATCGAACACTTTGAAAAGGAACGAGAACGTGTAACGATTCATTGGCTTCCCAACACTATTCCTCCAGAGGGAGTCAAGTTCATTGTAAAACAGACAATTGGGGACGAAAATGCGGAAGTATTCCGCATTAAGTACGGTGGCGGAAAATGGGGAGTCCTGTGTACCCCGACAAAAACAATACCTCATTATGCCAAGATTACGGCTCCTGGGAAAATTACAGGAGACCACCGTATTATGTTCACAATAGTTGGTCGCCGCACCGAATGTCCTACATGTGGCCTGGACTCACCCAAAACAAATTCAAACAACAAAAAACAAGATGTCGCCGAGACAGCCGGCCAAAAAGAAGCCACGAGGCCAGACGAGGACAACGCCGCCCAAGATGACGTCGAGGTAGCTGACGGACCGGTGACCATGGAGACAGACGCAGAAACTCAGGCAAAAACAATTTCACAAGACACCAACGACGACGGTTTCCAAACCGTCCACTACGGCAAAAAAAAAGACAGTTGGCAGAGGGGAGAAATTCCTCAAGCAACAAAGACATGAGAGAAGAGGAAGGAATTTTTCCCCCTTCTCCTTCCAAACCATGCAAGAAAGCTGCTACAAAGCAGGATGAAAACAGCGACAACGAAGAACCACTTTGTATCAACACTGACGAAGACACCGACGAAGACCACGAGGAAAACGAAAACCACAAAAATATTATCAAAACCGAAGACACAACCCAGAACTGAATTACCACAGAAAAGATAAAGGTAATCACTTAAATTTAACCACCATGTTGTTTATTTAAAATTTTTTTAAATGGCTGACGATTTACGTATAATTAGTTTAAATATTCGGGGTATGAAAATGAAATTACAACACATAGTCACACTCATACACAAACACAAACCAGACTTCATTTTATTGCAAGAAACTAACATCAAAACAGACTTTGAAGCAGCAGAAATAGTGACTAGGCTAGGATTAAGAAATTCGTGTTTCAAATTGGTGAAACATAACGTAGGGTCAGGGACAGCCATTCTGCAAACTTCGAACATGTGGAATATTTTTAGAACAGACCGCGACGAACAAGGTAGAATTTCCACAGTTCAAGTTAGAAACGACTCACACTCCTTTGCCATTGTGAACATACACGCACCACCAAATTACAATTATCAACCTCTATTTTACGAACAGTTAGACGACTTGTTGACACAGACATACAGTGGACAAAATATAGTTATTGCCGGAGATTACAACTGCGTTCTTGACGATTTAGACGTGGTGGGAGGAGAGGTGAGAACGCAGCTGAGGAGATCCGGCAGGGACAGCTTACATCAACTAGATACACTACGGAACATCATCGATACACACAACCTCACAGACGCATTCAGGCATACACACCCCGACAGTAGAGAAACGTCATACACAAACAAAACACACAACAGATCATCTAGATTAGACCGGATTTACACACCCGCAACACACAACATCATACAAACCAAATACCTACCGGAAACATTACATTACACAGACCACAAAGGTATACTAGTACACATCAGCACAAACAGCACAAACACGCAGAAAAACAAAAGGTCACCTCATTGGAAGTTCAATACTTCACTATTGGAACACTCAGAATATGTAAAATATATGACAGCTCATACACACGTACACAGACAATATACCGACTGAGAACATCACACAATACTGGGACTTATTGAAAAACACCATACGAAGCAGAACACAACATCTAGCAACCATGATCCACAAAGACAGACTAAGACAGGAGCGCATCATACAGACAGCCATACGACTAACAAAACAAACAGACAGAGATGCACATCACTTACACACACTAGAAGCACAACTAGAAGAACACCAACAACACAGATATCTGGGTGCTCTTCTCAGAACAAAGCTCAACACAATTACACAAGAGACAGCTACGAGGCAATATTTAGCAATAGAACAGATCGTACAACGTAACAGACAAATAAGCAAAATATCAGACATGCAAGGAAACATGCAGACAGATACACCACACATAGAGACTGCTTTCCAACAACACTACACACAACTATTCACAGCAGAGACAGTCGACACACAGATACAAGACAACTTCGTACGGTACACAAAGAAATTAACTGAAACAGACAGAGACACACTGGACACAGAACTGACACAGGCACTAAGCACACTAAACAAAGACAAAACTCCAGGACCAGACGGTTTGACAGTAGAATTCTACCAACACTTCTTCCCTATTCTAGGCAATCGTCTCCCCAAAGTCTATCAGGAAGCCTTTGACAAAAAGAAATCTTCCGGACAGCTGCAACATGTCTTACATTACACTCATATGCAAAGATAAAACTGACTAAACACAACTGAAGAACTACAGACCAATTTCCTTACTCAACACAGACTACAAGATGCTCGCCAAATCACTCACCAACAAACTCAAACCCTTCATGCCAACACTAATACACCCAGACCAACAGTGCAGTGTCAAAGACAGAAATATATACAACCACACACACCTCATTAGAGACATAATCAACTACACACATGGGAAAGACTGTTCATCCTCCATCTTATCCCTGGATCAAGAAAAGGCCTTCGACAGAATTTCCCACACATACCTGCATAGGACACTAGAATTTTGTAACATAGGAGAATACTACAGGCAGTGGATACAGATCTTGTATAAAAATCCTGAGAGCAGAGTGTTGGTGAACCATTCACTGACAGCTAGCTTCAGGCTCACGAGATCTGTAAGACAGGGATGTCCCTTATCACCACTCCTATATGTGCTCACCCTAGAACCTTTATTAGAGAAGATAAGGCAAGACACTAGTATTAAAGGAACCTTCCTGCATGGGATAGGAGAGCAGAAGCTCATCGCCTATGCAGATGACACTGCCTTCTTTCCCACCAGCAACACATCAATAAAGAATATACTCCACACCTTTACCCATTTTGGAAAAGGCAGTGGAGCCAAAATTAATGTACAGAAATCACAGATAATGGGTCTGAGAAAGTGGAAACAAAAGGCTGATTTCCCTCCAGATCTGAAACACATAGACACCATGAAGCTGTATGGAATCACATTTCCATGTGATCCCACAAAAACACACAGACAGACATGGCATGCACTGACCGAACAGATCACAGACATGTTACACAGGTATAGGTACAAGACATCCACAACATTTAGTAGAAGCACAATAGTCAACACATACATATTACCAAAAATAATATATTTAGCGACAGTACTGGACCCTCCCAAACAGACCGTCACAAACATAAACATACAAATCAGACGCTTCATCTTCACCAACACAATACACAGCATTCAGCACAAAACTCTCATACAAGACAAGGGACAAGGGGAGATTGCACTACAGGACATCCAGACAAAAATACTGTCACTTAGAATCAGTCACATATGCAAAATCATCAGACACCCAGAACAGAACAGACTAGCACTATACTACATAGGCCACAACATCAAACATCTCACACCTCTTAACAATGCAACTGCACACTACCAGGGAAAACTGCCAACTTTCTATCAGACATGCATACAGGCAATAAAAGGACATGAACAGTTAATACAGCAAACAACACGCACAATATACAAACATTTAGTTAGAGAACAAGCACCATCACTAAGACTTAGGATTAAAAGAGGACACAAATACTTCATGACTGACTTCACATGCATCTTTTCAAACCTACACAACAAACACATAACTCCAAAAGCTAGAGAAATCACATATAGACTGCTATACAATATGACCCCCACAACACAGGTAGAAGCATACATATCCAAACAATGTCAATTATGTAGAAATAACACACAAGAGACAGAGGAACACATTTATCATACATGTCCATCAATTACTGCCACACGCGCAACACTCAAACACATCATACAAACACACACAGGCAAACAAACTGACATATATAAAGCAATTTTTCTCAACACTATACCAAAGACAGCTAAGGACATACATACAAAACTACTGGTAGCACTTTCTTACTACAGACAACTTATATGGATGTCAAAGACTTAGCAGTTAACTCTAAGCTAATAATAGAGAGCTAAAATAGCTCTAAGCTAATAAGAGCTGAAATAGAGCATAGTAATAGGGCAAGTGACGTAATAAGATAGGAGACCAGACAAGAGAGACACTATCGCTATAAATAGCGATAACGGGACACCCTTGTGTCAACAAGAAGGGCAACCAGTGCATATGAGCGTAGTTGCCCAAAAGACTGGGAGAACGAGTGCACGAGGCTGGACCGAGTAACGCTGGTCAGCACAGCCAGGGCCCAGCACGTAAACCAAGGAACGCACGCTGAACTAATTGCTGGTGGCTGAACACACCACGCTCAGCGAGGACAGACAGACTTCAGACGGCTTAGAGATCGGACGTGTATCCGCTAGGGATACTTTGTGTTTAATAAAGGACATTATTATAGTTATATAGTCTAGCTTAGCTTCATTAGTTATAATGTATACATCATCTCCTCATTCCATTTTTGCGTCATCTATGTTAAATACCGTGATGGTATTTCGCTCATGGAGCTATTGTTGATCAGCTCCTAATAAACATGTATCCTTTTACGTATAATGCGAGTTGTCACTTCGTGTAGTGTAAAAGAAGGGAATCCTTGTACGCCTGTCGCAAGTGGGTTGCTGACAGGCAGGATACCAATTGGTGTCAGAAGTGCTTGAATCACCATGCATTACCAGGTGGACATAATCTGACACCAGAATATCAATTAGTATCAGAAGCGCTTGAATTAACGCTGATTAACAGGTAGACACCATCTGACACCAGGATACAATTTGTGTCAGAAGTCCCTGAACTACCACTCATTACCAATTATCAATAGGATACCATTTTGTGAAATGTTTTGGAACCACCTCAAAATGTGTGCTATTAATTAAAGTAACCAAATAATGTGATATTTTCGGTAATTCTACAGCATATTATGAGGATATTACCTATGTAAACTATTTGTATGAAAATTCATGAAACATTAATAGTGATTGTGAACGAAGTGTAAAATTAACCATGTTGTGTATCACTATCAGAATGTCAACATCCATCATAATCACATTAATATTTGTGCAAAAACAAAATTTTTTCGCACAACAGTAGGAGATTACAGGCTAGGCTAGAGATATACAGCATAACGCATTTAGGGGAGTTAGAAAGTGAAGACAAGACGACATTGACATTCATTGACGTTCATTTAGACTATCATACATTCATATCATCTACATTAATCATTATCATTTATATCACATTTGACGTTTGCCGTACTTCGAAATTATAATATGTCTATTAACACCATGTACTGCACATTACATGCTTGTTGCTAAAATGTTGATGTTCCATTAAACAGAAACATCAGATATAAAAGCAAGTCGAGCAGGCGTGTGTAGGAAAGACAGCGGCGAAACATCCCGAGTGCCGTATTTTGCCCCAAGATTAGATGAGTATATTTTCCTCTAATTTTGATATGCACGTTTAACGACGCATCCTCTTTTTCAGAAAAAGGTTGTAAACAACTGTGAAATTGTACTGGAAAATATATTGTCATCAAATATCAGATAACATAAAGCCTAACAATGTCATCATTACATGACTTCATCCAGGCTGGTAAAGAACTAGAATATACTGGAGAAAAACTGGAGAAATGGGCAAACGAAAGATACAGAGAAGAGATGGAGAGAAAAACTGCTCTAGAGAGAGACCAGAGAGCATTAGAAAGACAACATCAAAAAAGAGATTAAGGAGTTAGAAGAGACCACCAGGCAAAAACAGTTAGATTTAGACCATGCCACCAAACAAACTGAATTAGAAATAAAATAAAAACAGATACAGTTAGAAGAAACTACTAAACAAAAGGAATTAGAAGTAAAGCAGAAACAAATTGAGATGGACGATGCCACAAAACAGAAGCAGATAGAGATGGAGGATGCCACCAAGCATAAACAGATGGAGATAGAGTCACAAACGAAATTAAAGGTGAAAGAAATGGAGATTGACTCCACCCAGATAGCCTCGACTAAATTGAAAAGTCAGGAAGAACAGAATAAATTCTCCAAATACAAAGGGTTAATCAAGCCCTTCAGTCAAAGCGATTCAGTATCAGCTTGGACTGAGAATATAGAGTTCCAGCTGCGAACCCAGAAAGTACCATTAAATGATTGGGCGATGATCTATATGAGAAATCTCAGTGGGGAGCCATTAAAGGTCATAGAATCTATACCATCAGAACTTAGAAGTAATTATCAGTACATTCACGATAGCATAATGCAGCATTTTCTTCTCGACGCTGCTGGAAATCAGATCCAATTCTCTCAGATACAGCCAAAAGCTACCGAAACGTTCCTAGATTACGTATCAAATGTCCAAAGTATATTTAAAAAATGGCTTAGAGCAGCGAAAGTTGGAAAGAACTTTGACAAATTGGAAGACTTAATGGTGATGGATAAAGGGATATCCACCGTTCCTACTCCGTTTGCTAAGTTCCTCCAGCAAGTAGACATTGAATCCATAGAACAACTCGATAAACGAGGGTCTGCTTATTTTTCCTCAAACAGGGACGTATTTAAGACATCCATGCATGATACTGAAATTACTGCCTTTGTCAAAAACATACCAAATAGGTCTTACAAACAAAAAGACTAACAACACAAATTTAAACCGTACCAGAAGCCACCACAATGCGGTTACTGTAAATTATTTCATCCAAGTTACGCCATGTGTGACAAAATTCCCCCCTATCCTGCTCATCTAGAAATGATGTTGAAGAAGCAGGAGAACAAACGTAATTCTTACAAACGTGCTGTTAAATGTTTTTTTTGGGGGGTTCTAGTTATGGCCATTATAGTTCTAGAAGTTTGGGCAGGCAAAGAATGAAGGCAAGTAATGCCTTACTCATCGATATTTCATCTGACGATGAGAGTATAATCGATTCTGAACTTGAAAATGTATTACCAACTAGTGAGTGTGAAAGTGTAAGTGCAGCTATTGATATATTAGACTTCAATAAGTGTGACATATGCTACCAGTTTCAGACGGACGGCAAACTTAAATGTGGGCATTTTATACCTTGTTCCAACGAAGATGCCAATGCAGCTTTAGCCTCCAGAGGTAATTTAAAGTTCCACGATGCACTGGTAAACGAACAACCCTGCCAATGTTTACTGGATAGCGGGAGTACTCTACTTGGCGTTAAAAGAGACCTAGTTAAGCCAGAAGATTACACTGGTGAGTTTGTCAAATGCCGCACTTTCTCTGGAAACATAGAGAAATACCCGCTGGCTAAAGTACGCATAAACACCCCGTTCCTTTCAGGCACATTCACATGCGCAATCCTACAAAATCCCTGTACGGATTTAATTTTAGGTTGTTTGCCATCATTGAAACAGTGTACTGATCAAGAAATATTAGCCTGGAAACAATCAAACACGGCTAATGCTGTAACAAGGTCAGATACTCAAACACATTACAATGACCTACAAAACGAAATGTTACAGTTGTTAACACCCACCGGTGCGAGTAACAGTGCTACTCGACAAGAATTTATCGAGGCACAACGCAATGACCAAACTATCACACCTTATTTTAAATTATTAGGTGAGCGAGCGAAAGTTACTAAGAATGCATCATGGTATTTTAGAGTACATAACGGAATTCTCATGCGTTATTATACAACAAATAACCATGAAATTCAGCAAACGGTGTTACCTGTAAAACACCGACAAACTGTGCTAAACATTGCACATGAGTCACCGTTTGCTGGACATTTAGCCAACGACAAAACGAGAGCCAGAGTTTTGGGACACTTTTACTGGCCTAAATTTTGTAACGACATTAAAATGTTCTGTAGATCATGTAATATATGTCAACATTTAGTACGAATGGGAAAGCATGCGACAGCCGAAGTTAAGCGTTCTATTTTGGCTTCTAGACCATTCGATAGTGTAGCGGCAGATATTGTTGGACCCCTGAATCAGGTGTCGAGCAAAGGAAACCGTTTTATACTAACACTCGTGGATCTCTGTACAAGGTGGATCGAAGCTGTGCCACTAAAATACATTACCCCCAAAGATGTGGCAAATGTGTTTCTACATCTGTTCTGTCGATTTGGTTTTCCTCGAACCATCTTGAGCGACCGAGGAACCGAATTTATTTCGGCTGCTATGCAAGCCCTAACAAAATTGCTAGGAATAGAGCAGCACTTCTGTACCCCGTATCACCCTACGAGTAACGGGATTATAGAAAAAATAAACGGGGATCTAAAACACATGCTGGCTAAAGTAACAGCAGAGAACCCATCTGAATGGGACACTCTACTACCAGCAGTGCTATTTGCCCACCGAGAAATTCCGCACTCGAGTACGGATTTCTCACCTTTTGAATTAGTTTATGGGGCGAACCCTCGCGGACCCCTAACAATCTACCATCAGCTAGTCACTGGCTCAGTAGAAAACCCAACAGCAGTAACACCATACGAGATGTTAACAGAGACACGCGATAAGATCATGAAAGCGTGTCTAATAGCAAAATCATCTTTGGAGAGTAAAGGCAAAATGTACCGCAATTATGCAAACAAGGGTGCCAAATCCCCCCACATTGAACCCAATCAAAAAGTACTGCTTTTACTACCAGATAAACGTAATTTGTTACTAACATTATGGCAAGGGCCATTCAACGTCGAACGAAAGATATCAGATGTCGACTATGAAATATCGATAAAGGGAAAATTAAAGATATTTCATATCAACATGCTGAAGCCTTATTTCTCACGACACGAACTGAGGACAGACGAACAGAATGCACCTACACCAGTTAACCGGACGACAGACGTACATAACACAACTACACTAGGTAGGGTGACAGATCATGACGACATCGCAAACACACTTAGCCAGGAAACAGTATACACAGCTAGTACAACAACAGTACTTAATCAGACGGATGATGACGGAATAGAATTACCTGTCCCGACAGTCGACACGACAGGGACGATCGATAGCATACGGATAGAACCGACATGTGAGAAGCTCATGGGCCTTTACAGCTCGGGCCGGAGGGAGAATTGTGAAGGAGGACTCTGGTGCGTTCACTGAAACCACAAGTAGCCTGACCATGGAAGTCATGGCAGTAAGTAAAGCAATAACATGGCTCGAGACACAGACATTCACTAGGGCTTGTTTCCTCAGCGACTCAATGAACATGATCAAGAGGATAGAGGAGGGATCGATCCGAAGAGAATGGTTGTGTCAACAACTCATGTTTCAGGCATCATCGGATTACTTCTCCCACACCATACAAGAAACTTGCAAGTCGTGTGCGAGGAATGAAATGGTACATTTTATTGCCGTTGGCTCTTTACAATTGCAAAACATTCGCTATTCTAATCACACATAAAGTCACAATATTCTCTATCACTAGTTTTCCTAAACCCTATGGCTAATCTCTATCTACTAGGCTATACGAAAACTATCTCTATTCTACACGATGTGAACACTACAGAGTCAGTCCCCAGTCTGACTTCCTTCACTCGCCTCGCTACACGCCACGCGGAAGGACCTTCATGCGCCCTTCGGCTCTTTGCGTGCTAGATCAGTTAGCACGCTTCTATTAGCTGGCTTTGGTTTGAGTGGCAATCGTAGCGATCACGCAGGCGTGATTCCGTCGTGACCAGTAGTGCTAACTATCTGGTCAACGCCTTCGTGTGAGGACTAGTTACTAGTCCCCCTTTTCTATCATCTATCCTGCCCTGATCCCGGGCACTCTGTTCCCTCTAATCTATCTGAGGTTGACCCCACGTCCCGGTGGTGCTCTATCATGAGGCAGGCTTCCTGTCTCCTGCTTCAGTCTTTGACACACACCCTCACCTCCTGTGTTGCGTCATCAACTTTGACTCATTGGTTGTGACGCAAGAGGTTTCTAAAAAATTAGTGTGTCTAATTTTTGTCAAAGACTGCAGATAACCTGGGTTTGGGCTACTCAATAGACCTACTGACTAATGTCACAATGTAGCATCACTTTACTTGGCTACTGGCAATCGCCACAAACTTGTCTGGTTGGCGTGAGCCCTCTTCTCAATCGCAATATTATATTAATTAGAGGTATGTCTGAACCGGACCGTTGTCTTATAAGACCTGCCCTCAAATAGTAAATTAACTCACTACCCATACAAAGTTGACTTTCTGAAGGTCAACACATGAATTGCTTCATGTCCCCCATATAGTATTAAACAACCATTACACAAGCTGTGAGCGACAGGCTTTACCTATCTCGCTCCCGCGTGTAAAGTCATATTTCACTGTTAAGTTAGTGTTTCGTTGTCTATTATGTCCCCTGACCCGGAGTTATCTCCCTTTGATCTAATAACAGTGTATGCAATTTATATGTTTGTTTTTCTGGTTGTTTGTGTGTTTGGATGTAATTAAACGTATAATCTACCCTCTAACATGTGTATCTAACTATCATGTGTATGTAAGTTAGTTTTTCAAGTGCCATAATTCATTTAACTGTGGTCACAAACATGTGTATAATACAAATCTGTGACTACGTTTCTGTCTTATGAGACTCAAAATACTTTCACTAAGATCCTAAACTAAACTACACAAAATACATTCATTACAACACATTTCCAACATTGCAACCAACATTTGACGGCAACAAAAATAAAAAGTTTTGTTGAGCGGCAGAAAAAATCCGCTGACTGTTCTCACTCTACTGTATAATTTACATTTGCTCTCACTTTCACACTTCTGTCACACCTCTTTAACCTTCCCTTATGTCACACTTCTTTTACCCTCACTATTGGCACACATCTTTTACCCTCATTTCTGTCACACATCTTTCATCCTCATTTCTGTCACACTTCTTTTATCCTCACTATTGGCACACATCTGTTACCCTCATTTCTGTCACACCTCTTTTACCCTCACTTTTGTCGCACATCTTTCACCCTCACCTTTGTCACACATCTTTTACCTTCATTTCTGTCACATAACTTTCACTCTCATTTTTGTCACGCATCTTTTACCCTCATAGTTATTTAAAAACCTTGGAGTGACACTGTACAAGTTTGGCTCAGTTTGAGCCTAATGACAGTGCATCAACCGTTGCACACGTCAAGTATTTACAACATATTTACATGTAAGAAAAAAGGGTTGATGGTTTGTACCCTGGTATTATTAACCACTCTATTCTACTGAAATATTACTCTAAATACTGACATACTAATACTAGTTCTATAAATATACATTTAATGTGTTGCCTGTTTTAATCTATCTGTCACATTAATCCTAAAATAAGCTTACATTACTCCTAATATTTATCTAATTTAAGGGATGTAATTTACCTATGTGAAATGAAATTGATGTGAGATGAGTTATGTCCCTTTGTGAAATGGGTAATGTGAAATGTAATAAGTTACGTCCTTTTCTAAAATGGGTGATGTGAAATATAACATATTCTAACTAATGTTTTTAAATGAAACAAACTATATGATTGATATTCTTATTCTATATGGTGTAAATGATGTATCTTTAAGTGTATAATATTTCTATTTTATTATGGTGTAACCTAATCATACTACTAAATGATAACGTCTGTTAAATGGATTGGTTAAGATGGAATGAAATCAAATGAAATGAAACAAAGTGAAATATAATAAACTGAATGCTACTATTCATATCTAAACTTCTTATAATTAGTTGTCATGTTTAAATTACTATCCTAATCTACTTTTAAAGCTAAATAAATATGTAAATTAATATTCTATCTACCAAAAAAAAAAAAAAATATTATATTGTCTAACTCTAAATATAAATTAAAATGACATAATCTATCTATATTTTATCACTATTTTAAAACATTATGATACATATCACACTAAGTTTTATATACATGGTTTTTAAATACCTCAGGTTAGTCGTTGCCATTAATGTTCAGAAACATGCTTTCATTGGCATAATATCTATACAATTGTTCTGGGTATTTGAAATCCATTACACAGTCATATTTGCTCTATGGATATTGCACCTGTAAAGTTCGTTTGCAAAGTAGACTACTGTTTTCGTGTCTGTATGTATATAATCATCTGACACTGTTTTTCTCTGTTTAACACAACTAATTCACTGGAACATATATGGAGCTTAGCAAGTAATAAGCTGTCCTAGTTCACAAGGTGATATATTTGTTCCCAGAGTAAAGTTCTTACTTTTGATGTCTACGGACACATAGCAGGTCAATGTTTTTGGTACTTAGTTCAGCACATAATATTCATGTATTTCTAACATATTTCACATAGAATATTTGACTGTACTAAATTAACATATATTACTCTACACTCTTATGTGGAAATTTCTGGTATTGCTACATCAGATGGTCGACTAAGGGTATCAGCCAAGATGTTATCTTTCCCCTTAATATGTTCTATACTAAAGGTGTAATTTTGTAGTATTAGCGACCACCTGTATATCCGGTCATTTCGATGTATACCACTCTGTATGACCGTTATTGGGGAGTTGTCAGTCTGGACAATGAAGTGCACACCCGCCAGAAATCGATGCAGCTTTCTCACCGCATAGATGACGCTTAAGGCTTCCAACTCGGATATGGAATATCTGGACTCGGTGGGTGTGATCTTACGGCTCACGTAGCAAATCGGATGGAAGATGCCCTCATAAAATTGGCCTAGTACTGCAGCGATCGAGATCCTGCTGGCATCTGTCCTAAGATAATAAACGAGCCTCGGATTAGGCAAGCGGAGGATTGGAACATTACTAAACAAGATTTTCAATTTTGACAATGCAGAAATTAATAATGCATCTTTGACATCCAATTTTACAGAAGCTTTTAAAACATTGGAAAATACACTTGTAATCTCCGCTAAATTTGGAATAAATTTACTATAGTAATTCACTAACCCCAAAAGGCTTCTGACCTGTTTCTTGGTGGTAGGCATGGTCAGATTCATAATTTTGGTAATAATTTTCTGGTCAGTCTTTAGTTGACCTTGAGAAATGACATGACCCAAAAAATCAATTTCTTTTAGGCCCAATTCGACTTTGCTCGGTTTGACAGTGAGCCCGAAGAGTCGCAACCTATTAAAGACATGTCTCAGTTTCAGTAGGTGTGTTGTCCAGTCATCAGTATGGACACATATATCATCTATATAGGTCACTGTATTCGTCACTCCATGAAGTAGATCTCTAGTTAAGCGTACGAAAGTGGCAGGAGCGTTTCGAAGTCCGAAAGGAAGAAAACGCCACTCGTACAGTCCTAAAGGTGTTGAGAAAGCAGTAAGATGGATGGATTGAGACTACATAGGGACCTGCCAATATCCCTTAGTGAGATCTAATTTAGAAAAGATTTTGGAGGTGGACATGTCAAGAATAAGATCTTCGCAGGAAGGAATTGGCTCTGCGTCGATCTTGGTGACATTGTTGAGCTTTCGATAGTCCACGCACAGACGAATTGTAGAATCTTTCTTCTTAACTAGAACAATTGGAAAAGAGTACTCAGAGGTGGATTTCTGGATGATCCCACTAGCCTCTAAATTCAGAATTTCCTTATTTAGATTTTCCCTATAGCTTAGTGGGATTGAGTACGGCCTGCATTTAATAGGCTTAGAGTCCGAAAGGAGAATGGAGTGTTCGATTCTGTCCGTCCTACCTGGAATGTCAGAGAATATGTCTTTGTATTCCGTCACTAATTCTACTAATTGTCGTCGTTGACTGTCTGTTAGTCCCTGTTCTATATGTATGCTATCTAATGTAGCAGTCTTGTCTACAATAGGAACTGGTAGTTCCATTCCGTCGTCGTCTACCTGATTCAGTACGGTGGTGGTGCTAAGTGTGTATTCTGTATTCTCGCTAAGTGTATGCTCGTCGGATATGCCAGTCTCGCTAACTAGTGTAGTTGCGTTGTGTATGTCTATCGTCTGATCACTAGGTGTGGGTGCACTGTGTTCGTCTGTCTCTACTTCTGTCTCTTGTCGTGAATAGTAAGGTTTCAACATGTTGACATGGAATATCTTTAAGTTTCCGTTTATTGATATTTCATAGTCAACATCTGAAATTTTACGTACCACCTTGAATGGCCCTTGCCATGAAGTCAGTAATAAATTTCGTTTGTCAGGAAGCAAGAGAAGTATGTCTTGATCTGGTTCAAGTTCAATTGTTCTCGCCTCTTTGTTGGCATATTGGCGGTAGATTTGACCCTTCCTCTCCAAAGCTGCCTTAGCTATAATACACGATTTCATGATTTTTTCTCGTGTTTCAGTCACCATTTCATAAGGTGTTTTTGGTTCGGGAATTTGAATAGAATTCGTTATTGCCTGATGATAAATGGTTAGGGGTCCACGTGGGTTAGCCCCGTACACTAATTCAAATGGTGAGAAACCCGTGCTTGAATGGGGAATCTCCCGATAGGCGAACAGCACTGTTGGTAACAGTGTATCCCAATCAGCTGGGTTTTCTGCTGTTACCTTAGCCAGCATATGCTTAAGATCTCCATTAATTTTTTCTACTATCCCATTGCTGGCTGGATGGTACGCTGTCGTGAAATGTTGTTTTATCCCTAACATTTTTGTAAGGGCTTGCGTTGCAGCCGATATGAATTGAGTTCCACGATCGGATAAAATGGTCCGTGGAAATCCGAATCGTGAGAACTGGTGTAGAAATATATTGGCAACATCTTTGGAGGTGATGTACTTCAAAGCTACTGCCTCAACCCACCTTGTACATAGGTCGACCATCGTTAATATGAGCGATTTCCTTTGCTGGACACCTGATTCAGGGGTCCAACAATATCTACCGCCACACTCTCAAATGGCCTAGAAGCCAGTGTAGAAGGTTGTACTTCAGCTGTAGCATGTTTACCCTTTCGTACTAACTGTTGACAGACATTACACGAACGACAAAATAATTTAATATCATTGCAAAAACCTGGCCAATAAAAATGAGCCTGAATTCTGGCCCTGGTTTTGTCATATGCAAGATGGCCAGCAAACGGTGACTCATGTGCAATCTTTAGCACAGGTATGCGATGTTGTACACTTAACACCGTTTGCTGAATCTCATGGTTACCAGTAGTATAATATCTAGTAAGAATGCCATTATTTAATCTGAAGAACCACGATGCGTTCTTTGTCACTTTTGCTCGTTCTTTCAATACTTTTAAATAAGGAGACAAACTAGGATCAGCTTTCTGCTGTTCTATGAATTTTTGTCTGTTGGTATCATCAGTGCTATATGGAGAAAGCACCAGTAGTCTCTCATCTTGAAGCGTGTCTTGATGTTTTATAGTGTCTGCTCTGGTTGTTGCATTAACTGCATTCAGTTGGTTCCATGCAGTTATTTCATCGCTAGTACATTGTTTTAGCTGGGGTAAGCAACCCAGAATTAAATCAGTACAAGGGTTGTCAAGTACAGCACAAGTAAATGTACCCGAAAGGAAAGGAGTGTTAATACGGGCTTTGGCCAAAGGGTAAATTTCAATGTTACCCGAAAGGTTCGGCATTTGACAGAGTCACCTGTATAATTCTCTTGACTCACCAGTTCCTTTCTGAGACCAATAAGGGTACTACCGCTGTCTAGCAAACATTGGCATGGTCTATCATTGACCATTGCATTGTGGAACTCTAAATTGCCTCTGGAGGCTAAGGCTGCATTCACACTCTCAGATGAGAATGGAACTGTATGTCCACATTCTAATTTTCCGTCAGCATGAAATTGGTGACATCGCTCACAACTGTCAAAACTCAACATATCGTTTACACAACACACCTCTTCCGTCTGGTTAACAGGTAATTCATTTTCAACATCACACTCAGTCTCACTACCACTATCAGAAGATGTATCAAGTAAAATAGCATTGTTGGCTTTCATACGTTGGCGGCCAAGGCACTTATTTGAATAATGGCCGTAGCTGGAACCAAAAAAAAACATTTGATGGCACGCCGGTATGCAGATCTTTTGTTCTGTTGCTTCTTAATAACATTTTCAAGTTGTGCCGGATAACTCGGCGATATTTCACACATTGAATAAGTGTCATGTAAAAGTTGACAGTGGATACATTTTGAAACTTTTCTATCTTTCTTGTCAAATTTATTAAATGGTTTTCTATTGCTCTGATAGTTTTTAGATTGATCTTTTACAAAGGAAACTATTTCAGAGTCATTTGAAGTTTTAAAAATATTTCTGTTTGAAGAAAAATATGCAGACCCTTTCTTTTCAAACTGTTCTATGGTTTCAATGTCTGATTGCTGCAAAAATTTAGCAAAAGAGGATGATACCTGTCAACGTCCTGACTACTGGCTCCGTCTAACCCACTGGACTTGGACAGGCATATTATAACATCTACGATACATCTACTAATAACACATGAATACAATCAGAAACTGGCAGGAGCTATCTCCTGAACAATCATTTATTACACTATATTACAAGTTGACAATATGGTCGCACTTCACGCTCAAACAATCGTTCACCACCAACAACCACTCGCTAGCTCACAATGGCGATCTTGACACTGTCGCCCGCATGATCATTCACAATCACAACTTCACATCATCCCGCACATATCACAGTTCGCACATTCCTCGAATATCAATACACAACGTTCATCTCCATCTATGCATCACAATACACTATCGTTCTATCGTTCTATCGCTCTATAGCTCTCCACACGTCCGTCCCTGTTCGCTGCCTCACACACACTGCCTCTCTCCTCGTTGACCTTCCCACATCACGTGGCTCTATTCACGGGCTTCTTGCTTGACCGTCCACTAGCCAAGCCGTGGTGTCTCTTACTTCCCTTTACCTCAGCTATGCTTACACTGACTCTCGCTTACATACCGGCACTTACATCTTCCGTACATATAAGACCATGACACGCTCCCCCTTCCCCCGCAGCGAATGTGGCACTTTCTCTTGGAAATGTGACACATTCTGGTGTTATCACTCTTGGTCCATCTTCCTAACCTTGTCAGGGGATTATATGATACTAAGTACGCGCTTGCGTCCCTTTTCGCTCTGATCTTTTTCGAGATTAACTTCAAATATTGTTCTCTCTTTTTCAGTGTTGAGGTTTCTCTCAAGGTTTTGTCGTGGTCTGACAAATGTTGGGTGTACTTGTCATATATTATTCAACCCACACTCCGTGACATTACATTCTGTTCATAGTTCCCAATCGATTTTCTGTGCATTATCATCTCATAGTTATTGTGGCTATGCTGGTTTAAGGATTCTCCATTGGTTTACGCCTCGAATAAGGCTACAACTTCCTCTTACAGCATTCTTAAATTTTCTCTCTATTCAGACGTGGTTCCCCTCGTCTCTATTTAATGCACCCTAATCGATTCTTTATGAGCACACTATGTCAATGTTGTGGTCATGGTTCGAATATAATTCATGTATGTCATAGTCCCCCTTATCTCATCTTATGTCGGACCGTGAGTTGTTTCCCTTTTTGAGCACACCTCGTTTACTGTGATGGAGAGTTTCTTATTACTCTCTTTGGTTGGCATCACCCTGCTGGTATTTTCTTTCTTGTTACCATCTTATGATGTTAATTCTGTACCACTATTGCTAAGCGTCATTCGTCGGGCCATCCACCATACGCGACGGCAAGTTTGGTAACACTCGCGCATTGGGATTGCCAGGCGTTGATTCTCAGCATTACAACTTATTCTATTCGCCACTATACTTACGCTCATATGTACATATCGCATTATAACAATACACAATACTACAATAATAAAATTAGGCATAGGATGTCATACAGTTAATAAATTTACAATAAAATATACATCATCGCTGCCTTTATGCACGTATAGTTCTTGTCCTGTGGAAGTTACGCACACGCAATTAAATTAACAGTGTTCAATGTTCATTTCCGTGCTGGAATGTTTGGCATGTCTTCTTTCTCACCCGATTATTGACGTCTTCTGCAAATCATGCTATTGTCCTTCCTTCTGTATAGTATTTAAGACTGCACTACATTTGGATAATTTATAAATACATAGTTCTATAAAATTACTGGAATTCACACGTATAAAATGAGAAATAATTTTGAGTGTGGCCATGGTGCGTCCGTCTGTGACTGTCTTTGCCATAGTTTATAGGTTGGCATCTGGTTCATTAAACTGGTCCATGGAAATGACTGTCTGTGCTGTGACGTCCTTGTTGTTGTTGGTCGATTTCAAAAGGTAGATTCTGTAGATACTCGTTTGAAACAAAGTCAATATGGGTAAATCTTACTGTTTGATACTTGAAACTGCGTGTTGCGTCTTACTGTTCCGCTGGTGACACTTTTCACGTTGGAGGACCTTTCATGTTGGTCTATACAATGGAATGCGGTAGTATCATAGCGCTGGAGTCGTACAGCAGACAAGGCAACCCTGTAGTTACTGGATCTAAGGATATAAAGTGGGTTACGGTTAACATTTTCCGAAGGGTGGGGATTTACAAATTTCATGTTGAGATCATTTTGAGTGCTATCTCCAAACCTGCACTCGTACATGTGTGTATACATTCAATAGTTCAAATAATAATAATACACCATGTATAATTTTGAAATGTGATCGTGCATGTTTGTATGCGTTTCTGCAATTTGTGTGTATTTTCCAAAATATGTAGGATAATTTGTTGATGATTTTTGTCAGTAATTCCACTGACTGATGATTTGCATTGTTCAGCATAAATATGTGTCTGAGTTGATTTGACATAGAGTTTATCAGTGGTAAAAACAAACTTTGGTTCAACAGTAATGATATAAGTAACAAAGTTTGCTGGTTTGTCATGAGTAATATCATCTGTGTTGCGTCATGATGTTGTGTGAATAAAACTGTCTGTGAAGACATTTGTTTTCTATTTACAATGAGTAGTGCGAGTATAACCATCCACTGTGTGGACTTAATCATGCGTGCAGTTAACAGGGAGTACAGGAGGTATAGTATGTACCATGGTGATTTGTGATCTTTACTTGCCCTTGTGATATGATTGTTTTCTGTATCTTTTTCCTTGTGATGATACACACCAGTTTTTGTTTCTTGTTGTGAGATGGTACTCAAGTTGGTATGGTGTGGTACTTTGGTTTGTTCATCATGTTGTTGTATGATGAGTGGTGTAGTTAAAGCAGTGCTTGTTGTGGTGTTACCTTTCTGCCATGTGTGTGTTTTGGAATCTGTGTCGTCTGTCACATTCAATACATTTCCAATTAATAAATCACAGCATGGCTTTTCTAATAAAGCACAAGTTACTCTGCCTGATAGAAAAGGTGATTTTATATTGACCCATGCCATAGGATATTTCTCTACTGTCCCTGAAACAGTTCTGCAATAGATGTACTCATCTAGGTAGTCTTTAGGATCAGCTAGGGTCTTTCGAAGACCGACAAGACAGGAACCTGTATCGCGTACACATATGCATGCCGTGTCATTGATGTATCCTTCATGGAATGTTAGTTTTCCTAACGACAGATTTGAGGTTTTGTTCATTTCCTCAATTTCTTGTTGGGTAATGCTCTCTTTACATAATGAATGAGGCTGAGTGATGTTAACAACATTATTGAAATATGGTACAAAGTCTGATGGGTAAAACTCAGCTTGATCTGACTTTGCAGTGTTTGGTCTTATTTTCGTCTCTGTGATGTTTACTTTTTTTAAGTTCTTTGCTGAACTATCTGTTGTAATGTTTAAGACTGCATTTGCTTTTGCTTTCTGTATTCTTCTTACTCCTTCACATTCGAATCGTCTATGCCCATACGCAAGGCAAAAATGACATTTTGTTCTATATTTCCTTTGGTTTACCTTCCCCAGTTTTTGTGCTATGATAGTATTTAGGTATTCTTGATAAGTGGGATTCTTATCGCATATTCCATTTTCTGTATGTGGAGTGCTACAATGTTTGCACAGTACTGGTTTTGTTTTCTGTGGTTTGTTATGACAATCTGTGGCTGCAGATTCCGTTGTTTTCACAGTACTTTTCTGTTGAGTGTTCTTAACCAGGTGTAAACTTTGGTTGTAATATTCGCGGCATTTTTCTAGTAAGTTTTTGATAGGTTCTGTGTTGTGTTCTTCTAAATATTTTCCGCATTCGGCTGGTAGTGTTGCTTTTAGTTTTTCTATTAGCAAGAAATTTATGACTTGTTGATTGTTGTCTGAATATTTAATTACCAACATTAGTTTTCTGAAAGATTCCTGTAATTCACTTATATACTGGGTGAATGACTTGTCTGTGGATGGCTTCAACTTTTGTACTTCTACTTTTAGAGTCTCGACAGAGAAAGAGGTTAGATAGTGTGTTAATATGTTTGTTTTACAATATTCATAGTCTGTACTTGACATATTTGGTATGATATCCCATAGTATTCCTCTTTTTATTGGTACGTATAAGTTGTACCATGCATACCATCTATTTTTTTGGATGTTGTAGTCTTGCATTTTCTTTTCAAATTTCTGTAGCCAATCACATATTAAATCAGGTTTTCTATTACAATTTGCTTTGTCCTGTGCCTGTGTACTCTCGAAATAATCATGCAACTTTCCGCAATGTTTTGTGCCCCAAACTTCTGATCGAGCTGCAAGGTCTTCATCATCTGAACTCATTTTCTATTAATGATGGTATTTATACAAGCAAATCAAAGAATGCAGATTTGGGTATTTAGCAATCAAAATTAATCAACTTATCTTTATCTGCTGACTACTCGAACGCTTGATGTACAGGAACGTGATTCTCGTGTTGTTTACCGCTGACCTGGTCTGGTTACGCCGATCGCTGTGTAGAACTGAAACCTGCTGTGGAAATTAAATGATATTTTCGTTCTAACTTTGTTAACACATCTCTGATTTATACAAAATTATGAACTGATCTTCTTCTTTTCAAAAGTAGCGTTCTTTTATGCCATTTGCATGGGACTGTGGTTCATGTGTACTTCTGACACCATCATACCTGTCAACGTCCTGACTACTGGCTCCGTCTAGCCCACTGGACTTGGACAGGCATATTATAACATCTACGATACATCTACTAATAACACATGAATACAATCAGAAACTGGCAGGAGCTATCTCCTGAACAATCATTTATTACACTATATTACAAGTTGACAATATGGTCGCACTTCACGCTCAAACAATCGTTCACCACCAACAACCACTCGCTAGCTCACAATGGCGATCTTGACACTGTCGCCCGCATGATCATTCACAATCACAACTTCACATCATCCCGCACATATCACAGTTCGCACATTCCTCGAATATCAATACACAACGTTCATCTCCATCTATGCATCACAATACACTATCGTTCTATCGTTCTATCGCTCTATAGCTCTCCACACGTCCGTCCCTGTTCGCTGCCTCACACACACTGCCTCTCTCCTCGTTGACCTTCCCACATCACGTGGCTCTATTCACGGGCTTCTTGCCTGACCGTCCACTAGCCAAGCCGTGGTGTCTCTTACTTCCCTTTACCTCAGCTATGCTTACACTGACTCTCGCTTACATACCGGCACTTACATCTTCCGTACATATAAGACCATGACAGTATCGTGGATATTACTTTATCCATAGTTATTAAGTTTTTCAATCTATCAAAGTCTTTTCCTATGTTAGCTGCTTTAAGCCACCTATTTAGTACACTTTGAACATTTGAGACGTAGTCAATGAAAGTCTCAGTAGGTTTAGGTTTTAAATTTGAGAACTGAACCTGATACCCAGGGGCATCAAGTAAAAAGTGTTGCATAATCCTATCACGGATGTATTGGTAGTCAGATCTAAGATCGGTTGGTATAGATTCTATCACTTTAAGGGGCTCACCACTCAGGTTCTTCATATAAATCATAGCCCACATCTCTAAAGGAACTTGGTGATATTTAAACTGATACTCGACGTTTTCTGTCCAGGCAGATATTGAATCGTCTTTACAATATGGTTTGATAATATTTTTGTATTTGTTGAACTTATTTTCTTCTTGTTGACTTTTAAGTTTAGTGGCAGAGATCTCTGCGTGTGAGTCTACATCCATCTCTTTCATTTTTAACTGTGTCTCTGCTTCTACTTGTATTTGTTTTTCCTTAACTCTTGCCATTTCATCTATCTCCTTTTGCTTTAGATCTAATTCTCTTTGTTTTAATTCTAATTCCTTCTGTTTAATTTCCTTATCTTGTTCTAATTGTTGTTGCTTAACATTCTTATCATGTTCTAATTGTTGTTGCTTAACATTCTTATCATGTTCTAATTGTTGTTGCTTAACATTCTTATCATGTTCTAATTGTTGTTGTCTAATCTGTTTGTCATCTTCTAGCTGTTTTTGTTTTGTTATTTCAGCTAGTTCTGCAATCTCCTTTTGGTGTTGTCTTTCTAGTGCCCGTTCATTTCTCTCAGCCTCTTTTGCTTCTTTAAATTTTTGATCCGCATATTGTTCTAGTTCTTTACCTGTGTATTGCAATTCTTTGCCTGCTTTAATGAAGTCAGCTAGAGTAGCCATGTTGTTGGGTAATTGGCTCGCGTTGACCTGAACTGACTGCTTCAATTAGTTATTATTCTTTGATATGCTATGTTATTTAATATCTGAGCACTACAAATTGTACTCTTTGTTTACAATCTGGAAAATCGTATTCTCCAAAAAATTAGAGCACAAAGTCTGTTCGTACAGTACACGCTGAAAAAGAGATGCACTATTAATCACAATGCATGCCAAAAACGTAGGTTTTACTCATCTTAATGTTCCCTAGAACAAGGAACAACACGTCAGCAACACCGGTCCCGTTGTTTGGCACCCCGGAATACACACGAGTTTTCTACTCAGGTCACCTTGTTTGGCACATCGGCATACACTCACGTTATTACTCAGCTGTTGTTCGCCCTGTTTTACAGAGCAGCAACAATTAACAACTCGTAAACGAAAAATAGATTTTTGACAAATTGTTACAATGACACTGACATGCCCACGAACAAACAGAACATCGATTAACTAATATTTAATGTCAATGTCCTGTCTTCGTTCTACAGTAATATGTCTTTCGTTACTAACCTAGTTTAATCTATGGAAGTATGGTGCAGGCCAAATCTAATTTGCATAGCCGAAAGTAGTGCCCTCGTGACGGTAAACAAATAGAAAAGTACAAAAAAAAATTCAATAACTGCTTTTAAATAAATATAAATATAATAATAATGTGTAAATAAATAAATATATTCATTCTCTAACTTAAATAAACAAATAATACTTAATATATCGTAAAGATTCAGGCAGGCAGCAGCTTGCCAGTATGTAAACACTGAAATGCTGATTCCAAGTGGCGAGGCCCAACTGTTCGTCATTCGTGCCACGTCACAGGCGCAGCGCTATTTTTAGCTTGCAAAAATCAATACTGTCGCTGACATTTGTATTGCTCCGCCATGAATCATTTTTGACAATTATTCAAAAACAAATAAATAATTACATAAATAAATGAAAGAAGAACATAATATAACTACTTACAACTTTGAAGAACACATTATTTAAATATATAACATTCTAATAAGCACAAATAAACATTATTTCATCACGATAGGCACACTTCTGCTGGCAACTCGATCTAGTCTGCACACGTCATCGTCACTGACACAAATTAAACATTTATTCTTTGTAATATCCTATCTGTAACCCTAGTCTAGAGCCGTGGGTAAGTGTTATAGCTTGAACTCAGGTTCAAGCAGCACTTCTGACACCACATTTAATCCTATTGCCTTTCAACAACTCATGTTTCAGGCATCATCGGATTACTTCTCCCACACCATACAAGAAACTTGCAAGTCGTGTGCGAGGAATGAAATGGTACATTTTATTGCCGTTGGCTCTTTACAATTGCAAAACAGTCGCTATTCTAATCACACATAAAGTCACAATATTCTCTATCACTAGTTTTCCTAAACCCTATGGCTAATCTCTATCTACTAGGCTATACGAAAACTATCTCTATTCTACACGATGTGAACACTACAGAGTCAGTCCCCAGTCTGACTTCCTTCACTCGCCTCGCTACACGCCACGCGGAAGGACCTTCATGCGCCCTTCGGCTCTTTGCGTGCTAGATCAGTTAGCACGCTTCTATTAGCTGGCATTGGATTGAGTGGCAATCGTAGCGATCACGCAGGCGTGATTCCGTCGTGACCAGTAGTGCTAACTATCTGGTCAACGCCTTCGTGTGAAGACTAGTTACTAGTCCCCCTTTTCTATCATCTATCCTGCCCTGATCCCGGGCACTCTGTTCCCTCTAATCTATCTGAGGTTGACCCCACGTCCCGGTGGTGCTCTATCATGAGGCAGGCTTCCTGCCTCCTGCTTCAGTCTTTGACAGGTTGCTGCCTCTGGAGCGGTCTCGACTGGCAAAGATTAGTTTCATCTTCGTGTCAGGGCATGCGGGAGTACAAGGAAATGAGCGGGCTGACAAGCTCGCAGGTGAGGCTACTGTGGAGGGCGGACGCGCCATGGACCAGGCCCACATCCTGAATGCTCTACGAGAAGTAAGACTTTTGCGAGAACCAAGTGATGACTGTGATTCTACAACAATGGCCAGACTGCGAGAGCAGCAAATTAAAAGAGGGGTGGCCAAACAAGAACACTACGCAGGAAGCCAAAGAAGATTGATAAACCAACACAGAACTGGCGTCGTTAGCCGCTACACGTTGCGGGATTTGCTGAGGAGGGGATCCGAGGACTTATGGACTGAATGGTTCGATGTGCAATGAGGATGATCTGTCGACTAACTAACTAACTAACTAATCACTTGGATTTAAACCGTGTGTGGCGCTACAATGTTTCCCTGTTTGTGTAAACGTAATATTATGTAATCATGCCTGTCGAGGAGGAAATTTCTGTGCTGGAGTTAGCGGGAGAAAGGGGGCGAAGTAGATCTGAGGGTCGAAGTGGATTATGATCTGCAGTAACAAGACACTACACACTCAACAAAGAACGGGCAGTGAAAAGCAAACTTAACTGTTTTAGCTCGCCATCGCTGTCTGTTAAATGTATGGATGACGGTAAATGCATCTCTATCACATTCAACAATACAATACATTACGAGGCATTTCGAACATGCCTGATCAATTATTACCATGAAGCCAAAGTTGATTATAGAAAAGACCGACAAGGAGCGGAGGTGGAAGTCAAAATATAATCTCTCCTACACACGTTACATTTGTACAACACGCAGAATAAAATTTTAATACAATGGGCAAACGCCGTCATGTCTGAGTGGCTCGCGACACAATTCGTTGAAATTAAACAGGCAGCACTTAAACTGACAAGTGACTCGCTAAACACACCTGCCGATTTCAGCACGCTAGTGTCTGCCATAAAACCAACACAGCTTACAGCGGTCACGCTATTGTCAGACAGAACCATAAAATCAACACAGCCTGCAGCGGCAGTCGTTACAGCATCAGGCGATAGTAACAACATACTCCAACAGGCCACGACTCAACACAGCAGCAGCTCGAACGCAGCTTCTTCTAATCAACCAGTATTGCTAGCCATTGAATACCCGATGAGACGCTAGGGGACAGTATACAACCAAATGAAAACAATTCAAACCAAATTGAGGTTGCACCATCGGTACTAGATGAAAGCCCAGCTACAAATCAACACTCACGCGGTTGTCAGCTGTCAGGGTCTTAAACCTGGCTCGTTAACCTAACACATGTGAGACAGTACAAATACAACGTGATTTGACTTGAGACTCAACGACACGAAGTTTCGATGGATTTATTTACAGATCACGATCTAGAGATGATCATCACAATACATAAGTTATAACAATACACTTACAGGCAACCCACAGCTTACAATCTATCTCACAAGATGTACAAGCACTCGACTTTCGGGCCACAGAACTACACAAGCCTTTCTCCCATCATACGTCCAGTCGAGTCCGAGTCCCAGAGCTGTCTGGCTATTTCTCGCAACGCGCCTGCCCACCTGAAGTGGCTTCACGAGGCCTGCGTGCGTCCTGCTTTGTCCTTGCCTGACCGCTGGCTGTCTCGTCAGCCGGCAACATCGCAGGCAGGTAACTGATACTCGCCTGGCGGGCGTAACGATTTTACAGCATCCTCACTAGGGACTATTCGCCTGGCGGGCGTAACGATGTCCCTGCATCTCTGCTGGCAATACATTAGACTCTGACATGCTCCCCCGGGGCTTCTTCATGAAAGATGTTATCTTTCATGTACACTCTATATACAATACTGGGTTAATATTTTTAACCTGTCAGAGTCAACCTTTCTGTTATATACATTTACTTTGGTGTAGAAATACAAAAACACACATCTTGGCATAGAAACACATAAGGAATGGACATTGTATCTAAAGACATGTGGTGTTCAACCTTTAACACTCGTCAAGCTTCATCCTCTCGATGGCTGATTACCTTAATTGCATTATTGACCCAGTCAGATCGGTAGTAACAGCTTCCCAAGCAACTACCTCGCAGCCTTTCAAAAATAAGTAATAATATGCTTTTTGCGACAAAAAACATCTGGCAAGACCGTAATACGGCTTTATATAAGCCGCATTCAACGCTCAAACTCTGACCTCATTTGGTCAGGAGTTCTTGTGTCGGTCTGCAATGTCGGTAACACTCTACCATGCGAAGTAGATGGCTTCTTGGCGTGTTAACAATCTGGCAACAACATGGCTATTTATACACAATACATTATCGTATACATTTCAATTGACGCCCTTGGTGTAATAATGTAATAACAATTAAATGAAAGGGACATAACTTCAAAACTTAAGAAATATAATATCTTACAATAATTCTTCTATTTCTCAGCGTCATAGCTTGATGTTTCTCCATACTAGCGAAAAAATGTCGATAGTCTGAATAAATTAATCAAGATATGATTCTAAGATTACACTAAATGAAACATATTAATTCACAATTCGTGTATTCGAAATTATTGAATCGTAAATAGTTTAGAAGTGTTATAACCTTTTAAGCTTTTGTTTGTCGTCTGCTACTTTTAAACTAAATTTCTAACTCATCCGGAAGTACACACGAAACAGCTGATGTTGAAATTTATAGAACACACTTGTTCCGGTCTGATGTAGTAAAACGGAATGTGCAAAGTTCTGATCGTTCATGTGTTGGTTGTTTCACTGGAAAAACGTCTGGATTTCGCTTGACTGAAGTGGTGTAGATGTCAATGTTCAGGTCACACTTTCACACACGGAGTTAAAATATCACTGGATATGTTCCAAATGCAGATACCACGGATAAATTTGACAGTTCGCTTACGGTAAGTTCAGAGCGAATGTGGCACTGTTCTTGTTTCGTAATATATACAATTAATAAAGTTCTCTTTCTACCACACACTACACAATTATTCACGACAATCACTACGTTAATAATAAAATAAGAAAACTATATATATTGGGAATAAACCCTATCACATCATATAGACATACACAGCTTTCGTGAAAAAAAAAACTTCACTGATGCATGGCTGTGTTGGTCTGAGTGTATTTTACACACTGCACTCAGACATTGGTGCTTACTGGGTCGGTCGGACAACAGAACAAAAGATCGGCAATCGTGTTGGTTCTGCCCGCGATGTGTCGAACTTCAAAGCTGTAATCTTGAAGTTTAAGAGACCAGCGAGCTATCATTTGGTTGGAAGGTACACCTGAATTGATCAATCTCAATGGACTGCTGTCAGACGCCACAATAAAATGACGTCCCAGAAGGAACCTGGAAAATTTAGTTATACCCTCAACCAGAGCAAGGGCTTCCAACTGCGGTGTCGACCAAGAGCGTTCTCTAGTTTTTAATTTTCTCGAGAAGTAATATACAGAATGTAGGATGTTATCATGTTCCTGTAACAGAACTGCTCCAATCGCTACGGAGCTCGCGTCTGTGCGTAATCTGAAAGAAATAAGAAAATTTGGCAATTTGAGAATGGGATTCTTTAAACTATTCTCAGAGAAATAAGATAATACTTTCTGGAATGCAAATTTTAGGCATTCATTGCTTACAATTTTTTCGGGTTGATCTTTTGTTAGTAAGTTAGTAAATACTTCGGTCAGTTCAGCAAAATCTGGTATGAACTGCCTATAATAATTTATAAGTCCCAACAAACTTCTGACTTGCTTTTTCGTAGTCGGAAGTGAGAGTTTTAGTATCTTGGACACAATGTTATCGTCTGTCGTGACAAAGCCATTAGATATTTTGTACCCCAAGAAGGATATTTCCTGATAGGCTATGTCTACTTTTGCAGGCTTCACCGTCAGTCCGTGCTGTCTAATGCGTTCAAATGTCTGTTCTAATGTCTTTATGTGGTCTGTCATCGTCTTTGTGTGAACACAAATGTCGTCTATGTAACAGATAATATTCGGTATGTCTACTAGTAGAAGTCGTGTCATACGTACGAATGTTGCTGGGGCATTGACAAGCCCAAATGGAAGTTTGCACCATTCGTACAGTCCCCAAGGTGTGGCAAAAGCTGTCAGATGTCTGCTCTGTTCGTCTACTGCTATTTGCCAGTAACCTTTCGTCATGTCTACCTTCGTAAAGAACCTAGCGTCTGTCAGTTCTGTCAATAGATCTTCCGAGTTTGCCATTGGCTCTAAATCTAAAAGAGTTATCTTATTTAATTTCCTATAGTCGACACAGAGTCTTATTGTGTTGTCCTTTTTGCGTACTATGACCATTGGAGATGAGAAATTTGATTGAGATCGTCTAATGATGTTGTTTTTCTCTAAGCTGATGATCTCTTGATGTAAGTGTTCTTTGTAATGCAATGGAATGGTGTATGGTCTGCATTTTATGGGTGTATTTGACGTGAGTGTGATGTGATGTTGTACTAATTCTGTTTGTCCTGGGTTGTTGGAGAAAATGGTGTTGTACTGTTGTATGAGCTGTTTGCAACTGTCTGTTTCTGCTTGAGTTAACTTTGGGTTGATCTTAATTTCCTTCAAGCAGTTCGTCGTGTCTAATGCAGGTGTTGGAATTTCGTCACTAGCCTCGTCATCTTCATGGTCTATTATAACTGTACATGCTGTTGTATCGTCTTGTTCGTTGTTTCTATTGTAATATGGTCTTAGCATATTGACGTGGAATATTTTGTGTTTGTCTTTTATTTGGATCTCATAGTCTACAGGTGAAATCTGTCTCGTCACTTTAAATGGTCCTTGCCAAGAATCAGTCAATAAGTGTCTGTCACTAGGTAGGAGAAGAAGAACGTCCTGTCCAGGTGTCAACGTTATTGTCCTGTTACCTTTGTCAGCATATTGTCTATATGAAGCACCAGATAATTTTAGTGCATCCTTTGCAATTATACAAGATTTGATGATTCTTTCACGCAATGATGTAACATATACGTATGATGATATGGGTTTTAGTAAAGGAGTGGATTCAGTTAACATTTGATGATAGATGCTTAATGGGCCACGTGGTTTGGCACCATAGATAAGTTCAAAAGGAGAGAAACCTGTACTAGCATGTGGCACCTCGCGATAAGCAAAGAGAATAGCAGGTAAATATACGTCCCAGTTATTGGGGTGCTCTTGCGTGACTTTAGCAAGCATATGCTTTAAATCACCGTTAAATTTTTCTATAATTCCACTCGAGTGAGGATGGTACGGGGAATTGAAACATTGCTTCACTCCTAACATTTTGATGAAAGCTTGAGTAGATGCGGCGATGAACTGACTTCCCCTATCTGATTGGATAGTGTCTGGAAATCCTATTCGTGAAAATATATGGAAGAAAACTTCCATTATGTCATTGGCAGTTATGTTCTTTAGCGGAATCGCTTCCGGCCAGCGGCTACATTGATCAATAACAGTTAATATATATTTATTCCCTCTGGTTGTTATCTGATTAAGAGGGCCCACTATGCCGACAGATATTTTCTCAAAAGGTCGACTGGCTAAGTCAGTAATTTGTAACTTTGCCTGTGGGTTTTTTCCTTTCTTTACAAGTTTTTGGCAGATATCACAACTCCTGCAATATTGCTTAATGTCATTGCAGAATTTGGGCCAATAAAACTGTAATAATAATCTTGATCTGGTCTTAGCGTATGCCATATGCCCTGCAAGCGGTATATCATGGGCAAGATGTAAGGCTTGCTTACGATACTCAATTGGCAAAACAGTTTGCTCTGTTGTGGTGTCACCTCTGGTATAATACCTGGTGAGGATACAATTTTTCAAAGCAAAATGCCATCTTGCATTTTTGGTTAACTTTGGCTTTTGGCCGATCAGATTAAAATATTTTGACAATGAAGGATCAGCCTTTTGGGCTGTTACAAAAGTCTCCTTCATGGTTTTAGGAGGTAGTAATACTGGGCTAAGCATTTCTATAGCCTCAGTTTGATTAATTTCATCTTGCATTCTAGCAGTAGATCTAGTTACTGCGTTCACACATTCAATGATATCAGATGGTGATGAAACAGTGTTATCAATGATGTCATGAGATCTTAGTGCTACATTAGCTACCATACATACATTAGGTGGTACAACAGTATCAATGATGACATTTGATGGTGATGTTGTGATCTCATTAATGCAAAGAGATGTTATGTCATGAGGCATATCATTCACCTCTGGTAAATTTCCAATTATAATATCACACACCGGGTTTGTTAATGCTGCGCATTTTACTTTCCCAGTGAGGAAAGGTGTTTGAATATATGCCCATGCTAGTGGGTACTTTTCAATATTGCCAGAGAATGTTCTGCATGTTACGTGCCTGCCTGTATAGTCTGTAGGCATTATGAACGTTCTCTTCAGTCCAATCAGTGAACTTCCCGTGTCCCGAAGGACTGTAGCAGACTTGCCATTCACGTATCCCTGATGGATATTTATTCTGCCTTTTGAGTCTATTACCAAATTAGCTTCTTCATTGGCAATAGGAATTTAGTGGCCGCATGTTAAAATGCCATCTTCATAAAAGGTATTACAAACAGTACATTTATTTGCGTTAAACATATCAAAAGCCTGTGCTGAGTTCACAGGGTGTTTCTCTGATTGTTCTTCATCTGATGATGAACTATCAAATAAGGCGGCATTGGCTTTCTTGGTCATTTGCCTACCTTTACAATCATGGCGATAATGTCCATACGCCTTACAGAGGAAACATTTACGCAAATTTCTAAAGGATTTACGCTCTTTATCTTGTCTGTTTACGATGTTCTGTAAATATGTAAGATATGCGGGGTTCTTGTCGCACATCTCACCTTGATGATGTGAAAATCTACAATAGTTACAATGGTTGTACTTCTCAGATGTAGGCTTATACGGTTTTTGCCTACTATAGGGTTTGTCATAGTTAGCCGATGCTACAAAATTGGTTTCAGTAGCTTCACTGGCAAAACAATGTTTGTTGGCTGTGTAATAAGCCGAACCACGTCTCTCAATCTGCTCTACACTCGCACATTCATTCTCTTGCAAAAACTTTGAAACTGCTGATGGAATGGATGAAATGACTTTATCTCTAATGATAAGATCTTCTAACTTTTGATAGTTCTTATCAATTTTAGCTGCTGAAGTCCATTTGGAAAATATATCTCGGACTAAGCAGAGGTAGTCAGAGAACGTTTGAGTCGGTTTGGGGCTCAACTTGCTGAATTGTTCTCTGTAACCTGCCTCATCTAACATAAAATGTGCCATAATCTTTGATTTTAGATAATGGTAATCTTTCCTGAGGTCTTTGGGGATAGTCTCTATGACTTTCAGAGGCTCCCCTGATAAACTTCTCATATAAATAATATTCCATTCAGACAATGGGACCTGGTAATGGTCCATTAAAGTCTCAAAATTTTGGGTGAAGGCTGCAATGCAGTCACCCGAGGTATAATTTCTTACGATACCTTGATATTTCTTGTACTGGTTTTCTTTCTCCAGTCTCTCAGATTTCTTGGACTCTTTGTTTATGGCAGTCTCAGTATCAAGTTGTTTGATTTTTAATTGCACTTCCAGCTCTTCCCGTTTACTTTGAGATGCGATCTCTGCCTTCTTTAATTCTGTTTCTCTTTCAATCTCTGCCTTTTTCAGTTCGATATCTAACTCCGCTTGTTTTGTCTTTGCAGACAGTTCTAATTCTGCCTGTTTTGCTGCGGTTGCTGTTTCTGCCTCTACTTGCTTGGCAGCTCTTTCAGCCACTCTTTCATCGCGTTCATTAGCTTTCTCACGAAGGTGTTCAGAGTATTTAGTTTCACTCCACTTTGTCAACTCGTCACCTGTTAACTTTAATTTTAACCCCATATCGATGAAATCATTTAATGACGACATGATGGCAAATGCAAATGAAATATCAGACACACAATTTGTTACAAGTTGTTAGTAAAGTGAACAATTTACAATTGTGTTCTATTTACAATATGTGCCTAAATTTGCATCCGAAAGTATATAGAAAGAAAAATATACTCAAGTGTCCTGGATGCGGTGAAGAACGGTTGAAATTCGGACTAGGAACTGTAGGGTCGCTACTTCAAAACACAAATGACCTCTACGGGCAAGGGTTTCAGATGGCACAGAAAAACCTGCTTTGTTTTTGGAGGAAATAAATTAGCGTCTATTTGATGTGGTGTGTATGCTTGTCACTAAGTTTTGATTAGGTTTGTATGGCGTTGAGTGTAATTGTAGGTCGTAATGTTGTCCGTCAACAATTTTTTTTTTTCAAAACCACCAGTTACTTTCTTTCCGAAACTTTCTGCTTTACACAACTCACTTTTCAAAGACAATCTAACTATATCTCAACACTCTACAACATTGATGAAACATCACTTACATTGAGATGACATTCAGTAAGGACATAGACATCAAGTTTACAAGATGGCGACAAGGTCACAATGGCGACAACTTCACAATGTCGACAAGGTCAAAATGGTGACAAGTTCCACAATCACAAATGTTTTACACGTGTACAAGATCAAACAATATGTATGCACTGTACGTTCACATTTAGTCTCCATGTTTAAATAATGTAATAATATATATCAAAATGAGCCTTCACAATCACATTTAAATGTACTCTAAAGTTGGACAACAATTTCTAAGTTCACAAATCTAGGTTTTAAATGTTAATTACTTAAACCACGTTCATTTTAAAGCCGGGCGAATGCCACCACGTCCACACATGTCAGGGTCTTAAACCTGGCTCGTTAACCTAACACATGTGAGACAGTACAAATACAACGTGATTTGACTTGAGACTCAACGACACGAAGTTTCGATGGATTTATTTACAGATCACGATCTAGAGATGATCATCACAATACATAAGTTATAACAATACACTTACAGGCAACCCACAGCTTACAGTCTATCTCACAAGATGTACAAGCACTCGACTTTCGGGCCACAGAACTACACAAGCCTTTCTCCCAACATACGTCCAGTCGAGTCCGAGTCCCAGAGCTGTCTGGCTATTTCTCGCAACGCGTCTGCCCACCTGAAGTGGCTTCATGAGGCCTGCGTGCGTCCTGCTTTGTCCTTGCCTGACCGCTGGCTGTCTCGTCAGCAGGCAACCTCGCAGGCAGGTAACTGATACTCGCCTGGCGGGCGTAACGATGTTACAGCATCCCCACTAGGGACTATTCGCCTGGCGGGCGTAACGATATCCCTGCATCTCTGCTGGCAATACATTAGACTCTGACATCAGCAGCACATTGAAAGGTTAGAGGCAAGTTTGAAGGTACTTCTAGACGCCGCCTCTGACAACACAGACAAGTTCGCCAGGATCACTAATGACTATATCAAGCTGAAGTCAGAGGTCGCTCTCCTGAGAGAGGAAAATGATATTCTGAAACACACTATTGATCAGGCAGCACAGACTAACAGCTTCGAAACAACACAACCATCTCTGGGAGCGCCAACTATACAGCCAACGAATACACATCAACAAACAGACAAAGCCATTGAAAAGGACTCGACATTTCCCATAGAAGTAAAAGTCAGCAATCGACCTGAACTACCAAAAGAGCAATTGGTAAACGACAGTCAGTACGACGAGACATTGCTGACAGACAACCCGCCTATTCAAGAAACGGCTGGTAACCTGCAAGAAGGCAGTCTACAGCCGAATACAATTCAATAATTATCAGTGACAGAAACAACGTGCAAGACGTACCAGAAGCCAGTACATACAGAGACTACCAACTGACTGCACCTACTTGATAATTGGCGACTCCTTGATGAAAGGCATATACAGTGATCGTATGTCCTCATCACACGCCGATATAGCTACAACAATTCCACTTCCAGGTGCAGGGTTAGACAGTTTAACAAACAGTATACGTAGAATGGAAATCGTGAAGAGGATTACAATACATCTAGGAATTAATGACACTATGAGAAACCAAAATATCACCATTTGTCAGTTACGAAAACTACTAGACTTATTACGCCATAATTTTCCAAATTCTAAAGTGTTTTTCTCTTCCATCATACCACCAAGTTATGGCTACGAACGTCGACTAGCCGACATAAACACCACCCTAGAGAAATTCTGTACTCAGTATAATGTACACTTTATCAACAACACACCATTTTTTACATCTCAAAGAGGCGCACCAAAGAAACGACTGTACAGTGACCAGATCCACACATCCACATTAGGTAATAGCTTCCTTGCTAAAAATATCAAGTATCCGGAGAGAGCACAAAACATGACCAACACACAAACACGACGAACATTGACTACTGAAGCCAGTCGAAACACCCCCATCACCCCAGATAACAGTCTGCTGACGTCTGACCCAGAACGCCTGCCATTCAAGGTGCACACATGCTACCAAGAATAAATCAACCTCTTCTTCCTACCCCCACCCTCACACGTGAAGGAAATAACTACCAGGAAGATTTCCCTAACCTCACTTCCAACGAACCCTCGTTGCAAGCAGCGGTACACACGCACGGTAGTAATACCACCTTGGCACACCAAGCTCAAGACAGATATGGGCTCTATAGCAGACAACAAGAGGCTCCGCATCACCAAATTCACGCCAGCAATGAGCGAACAAGCAGGCAACAACAGGTTCCGCATCACCAAGTTCACGCCGGTAATGAGCGACCAAGCGGACAACAACAGGTCCCGCATCAGTGGAGTCCAGAACTTCTATACTTGATGCAATTTAGTCCTGCCTCACTGAATCAAGCCCTTATGACGCCTCTACAATACAGGCCTGTGAGATAGGATACGTATTAAAAACGGAACCCTATATGCATTGATACCAGCAAAAGAGCTTCCTCCTTGAACTTTAATTGCTTACTTTTTAACGTTTTAATTCCCGTGTGGGATACCCCGCCTTAAACAGAGATTTTGACTTGTATAGTCATTTATTAATTCTTTTGGATAACAGTTGGTTACTTAGCTTGAGAAGTAGTTTTTTTTTCAGGTTAATTATTTGTTGTATGTTCTTTAATTCGTTTTCTTCCTTGTTTGCATTATATTCGTTGGTCTAATTAGTTATATAGTTATAATATTGTCATTTACTTATCGATTTGTATTACTGATATTTTGTAAGTTAATGTAATTGTTCATTTTTTATGATCTTGTATTTTTGCTTAACTTTGACTAATTTACACTTTCTTCATGGATGAAATGTCTGAGAAGTGGCAACACTGGCTCAATAAGTCAGGAATACGCCTTGGACACTTAAACATTTGCAGCTTTTTTAACAAGCTACCAGAGTTATCTTCTATTCTTAATCAAAATTTTCATTTATTCGGCCTTAGTGAAAGTAGGCTTAATGATAACATTTCAGATGAGGACATCTCTATTAAAGGGTACAAAGATTTTAGAAGGGATCCCTGTAGGAAACAAGAGACAGGCATAGTAACCTATGTTTCTAATTTACTAAATGCTCACCGTAGGCTAGACTTTGAAACTTGCGAAATAGAATGTATTTGGTTAGAGCTAAAACTTCAAAACCGCACACCCCTGATAATTGGCTACCTCTATCGAAATCCCAGTGCTGGACATGACTGGTACGAAAACTTCACTACCATGATGGATGTGGTTTTCGCTTCCGGGAAGGAAATTATACTACTCGGAGATTTTAACATTGACACCAACAAATCCAACATAATATGGGGAAATATAATTGCATCATACAATTTTCAACAAATAATACAACAAGCTACTAGAGTAACAAAGTCATTTTCAACAGTCATAGATCACATTTATGTAACTTGCTCAGACAACATAATAGAATGCACCGTACCCAATTGTGCAATGACTGATCACTACCCAATATGCTGCACGTGGTCTAAAAAAGGAATTAAAATTCCTAAACGTAAACACATAAGTGTAAAATATAGAAGTTAAAAAAATTTCAACCAAAACGCATTTTTACAGGACTTGCTCAGTTCACCTCTAGACAATGTTTATCAGCTTCCTGGCCCGGATGATGCTCTGGAATTATGGATGAAAACCTTTATTGATGTTTTTGATAGACATGTGACAGTCAAGGAAGTTCGAGTAAAACACCACGTCAAGCCACCTTGTTGATCACCCAGGAAATACTTGAAATTATGAGAGACAGAGATAAAGCACATAAAAAGCGGGATCTCAGTGCATACCGTACTCTTAGAAACAAAGTTCAATATACCATACGACGGGAAAATTACTTTAAGAACTTAGTAATGGATAAAACAAATAGTAAGGATATATGGAAGGCAATTAACACCTTGACAAACAAGTTTAACTTCCTAAATTCTTTACCATCAAATCATATTACATGCGACCAATTCAGTAATTTTTTTTCAAACTGACATAGACCAGTTGAAGGCTTCAATACCTAATTCTCCTTGCAACTTATCTTTATTGTCATCGTTTTGCGAGAATAGATGCTCCCGCAATATTCTTTCCGACATACCGCTAATGACAATCACTGAAGTATTCACTTACCTCAGTAACCTAAAAAACACAACCTCATCTGGTTTAGATGGATTCAGCAACCGGATTCTCCGTTGTGCTGCGCCAGTTATCTGTATATCACTAACCTATGTATATAATCAGTGTCTCACCAAAGGCCACTTTCCATCAGCTCTCAAAATCGCTAAAGTGTACCCTCTTCTTAAATCTGGTTCATTGGACAATGGTCTCCCGAACAATTACAGACCCATTCCCTTACTATCATCACTATCTAAGCCACTAGAAAAACACATCCATAAAGTAACATCCAATGGTACTCTGTTGTACGCGTCCTCAAGATCAGTCGCTGCAGCAAAGGTTTCAATGCCTGAGTAGAAACCTTCATAGACATCATGGGCAAAAACTGCTGCATTGGTCCAGGTTTTTCTTTTTGGACGGTACCCACCCAGGATAGGTCGGAAAGCACCTTGCCTCTCTAGCTGGCTTGATATTTTGTTGGCAATTACCTTCTCCAGCAGCTTGCCTATTGTATTCTGTATGGTTATAATTCGATATCCCTGAATTTTTTTGTGGTCTTTGTCAGGCTTCGGCAAGGGAATCAGATAGCTGTGTAACCACTCCTCCTTGATGCTAGCACTCTCCATTCTGTTGTTGTACATGTCTGCTAGTTTCTCTAGCTCGTTGTCGGTACACCTATTGATGGCGTTGTATATTATGCCATCTGGCACTGGAGCGCTGTTGTTTGATCGTCGAAGCACAGCCTTGATTTCTTTCACTGTCACTGTGTCTTCATCCGAAGTGTTCTGGGCCTTGCTCCTGTCTGACGTGACTTCCTTGGCAAGATTTCGGCCTCTTATGTCTGTCTTGTTGCTCTGCTCTAGAAAGCGTTCAAAGAGAGCATTGCCCTTGTTCTCGTCAGTCCTCTGCCAGATGAGGTCAGCACCTTGGAAGTCAGAAATGCTCTTATTCTTGACTACACCACTCATGCTTTTATGTAGTCGCCAGAACAATTTCAGTGACTTGTCTGTGCCTACTCTTTGACACACCTCTGCCCATATTTCACTTTTAACCACATTGACCAGTGTTTTTTAAATAGCTTACTTTTGTGTGCATCTCTCTTTCTAAGTGCATGCAGGGACTGGGATGGCCAGCTCTGTTCTTCTTGGCATTTTGCCATCTCCTTACAGCACCACGTTTATCCAACCACGCCTTCTCCACCTCAAGGTTCCACCACGTTTGCTGCTCCCAGCTTTTTTTCCTGCCCTGAAGCTTTCTGCGCTTGTCACGACTTATTTTACTCACCACATCTTGCCCTGTACTGTCATACTGAAAAGTCTTGACCGTTAACTTGTGCTGCCTGGTTCTGCCTTTCTCCACTAATATGCTGCAAGAGTGTTGGTCGCTGCCGTTTCCGAGTCACTTCCGGTTTCAAGATGGCGACGGACGGTCGTGTTGTATTTGTGATCGTTAACTTTCTCGCCTAGGAGATGGAGTTTTCAGTTTTACACTGGGTGAGGCAGTCAGTATTACGGCACCTCCTACGTCAAGCATGGTAGATTACAGTGTAACTATTTATAGGTGCCAGTAACACACAGCTGTTCTCCCTGGCGAAGGGTTTAGGACGTTGATCGTAATCCCGTATACTCACATACGAAACACAGCTGCGGGAGATTCGGTAGAGGATCGCGACGCGCTGGTTACCTACAGAGGTATGTGAGCCGGTCGTTCAGAAAGAAATGGCAAACTAAAACATGCCAAGACAGCAACAGCAGCTGAAAAATGCATGTGTTGACTGCAATGTCCTGTAAAGAATATGCGTAAAAAGTAACACACAGACAAGCCAAACAGTCAAGAGAAAGCAACACACAATTAGGATTAACTATGGTCACATGATATGAAAATTTAACCCTGTGTGAACTTTATCACCTTTGAACCCTCGCATCGGAGTTCATAAAAACAAATGTTGACTAGAACTGCAGTTGCAAAGTGGAGGTCTGTCGACGTGGTTCACTTGAGATAGGACGACTAGTGTCATCTAAAGGCTGAGTACTTACTTTATCTCGCGCGTACGCAAATTCAACGTTAAGGACAAGTAACGTATCTAGGCATCCATTAGGATATGAACATTAAAGTTTTATGGAATAAACTATGTATGTATGTAGATGGAGTATGTAGATGTAGATATGTATGTATGTAGATGGAGTATGTAGATGTAGATATGTATGTATGTAGATGAAGTATGTAGATGTAGATATGTATGTATGTAGATGTAGATATGTGTGTATGTAGATGAAGTATGTAGATGTAGATATGTTTGTATGTAGATGGAGTATGTAGATGTAGATATGTATGTATGTATGTAGATGGAGTATGTAGATGTAGATATGTATGTATGTAAATGGAGTATGTAGATGTAGATATGTATTTATGTAGATGAAGTATGTAGATGTAGATATGTATGTATATAAATGAAGTATGTAGATGTAGATATGTATATATGTAGATGAAGTATGTAAATGTAGATATGTATGTATGTAGATGTAGATATGTATGTATGTAGTTATAGATATGTATGTGTGTAGATGTAGATATAAATGTATGTAGATGTAGATATGTATGTATGTAGATGTAGATATGTATGTATGTAGATGTAGATATGTATGTATGTAGATGTAGATATGTATGTGTGTAGATGTAGTTTATGTATTTAGATGTAGATATGTATGTATGTAGATGTAGATATGTATGTATGTAGATGTAGATATGTATGTATGTAGATGTAGATATGTAAGAATTTAGATGTAGATATGTATGTATGTAGATGTAGATATGTATGTATGTAGATGTAGATATGTATGTATGTAGATGTAGATATGTATATATGTAGATATATATATATATGTATGTGTGTAGATGGAGTATGTAGATGTAGATATGTATGTATGTAGATGTAGATATGTATGTATGTAGATGTAGATATGTATGTATGTAGATGTAGATATGTATGTATGTTGATGTAGATATGTATGTATGTAGATGTAGATACGTATGTATGTAGATGGAGTATGTAGATGTAGATATGTATGTATGTATATGTAGATATGTATGTATGTAGATGGAGTATGTAGATGTAGATATGTATGTATGTAGATGTAGATATGTATGCATGTAGATGTAGATATGTATGTATGTATGTAGATGTAGATATGTATGTATGTAGATGGAGTATGTAGATTTAGATATGTATGCATGTAGATGGAGTATGTAGATGTAGATATGTATGTATGTAGATGGAGTATGTAGATGTAGATATGTATGTTTGTAGATGGAGTATGTAGATGTAGATATGTATGTATGTAGATGGAGTATGTAGATGTAGATATGTATGTATGTAGATGGAGTATGTACATGTAGATATGTATGTATGTAGATGGAGTATGTAGATGTAGATATGTATGTATGTAGATCTAGATATGTATGTATGTAGATGTAGATATGTATGTATGTAGATCAAGTATGTTGATGTAGATATGTATGTATGTAGATGTAGATATGTATGTATGTAGATCAAGTATGTAGATGTAGATATGTATGTATGTAGATGTAGATATGTATTATGTAGTTGTAGATATGTATTATGTAGATGGAGTATGTAGATGTAGATATGGATGTATGTAGATGTAGATATGTATGTATGTAGATGTAGATATGTATGTAGATGTAGATGTAGATATGTATGTATGTAGATGTAGATATGTATGTATGTAGATGTAGATATGTATGCATGTAGATGGAGTATGTAGATGTAGATATGTATGTATGTAGATGTAGATATGTATGTATGTATGTATGTGTAGATATGTATGTATGCAGATGTAGATATGTGTGTATGTAGATGGAGTATGTAGATGTAGATATGTATGTATGTAGATGTAGATATGTATGTATGTAGATGTAGATATGTATGTATGTAGATGGAGTATATAGATTTAGATAGGTATGTAAGTAGATGTAGATATGTATGTATGTAGATGTAGATATGTATGTATGTAGATGTAGATATGTATGTATGTAGATGAAGTATGTAGATGTAGATATGTATGTATGTAGATGTAGATATGTATTTATGTAGATGTAAATATGTATGTATGTAGATGTAGATATATATGTAAAACAAATCAAATCAAATCAAATCAACTTCATTTTAAAAGGGTAACAAATTGGGCACGCAGGCCCGTCATACATTCGGCCTTTCCAATCACTCGTCTTTCGTTCATCAAGAGCATTATACATTTACTTAGGAAGAAAGATAAACATTGTGAAATGAATGTTGTAAACATAATCGGTTGTCGAGGACATGGGAGTTTAGACGGGCTGGGGTCAGGTCTTGTGTTGTGTGGTTCTCCCAGTGTTGATGGAGGCCTAAAAACACAGTGGGGTTTTGAGAGTTCATAGAGGCTAGACCCAATGGATGGGTTGTATTGTGTGAAGTCCAGCCGGTGATAGTAGCTGGATTACCTGTATTGTGACTTGGAGATTCAGCAGGCTTTGAGAAGGCATTGATGTGTGCGCATAGAGGTGTGAGGAATATATATTTATTCGGTGGATTACATTGTGTTCTGGATTTATAAACATGTTCCGTTTTGTCCGTGTTCTTTCTGTAATAAATCAATCTTGTTTCATGACTGGTGAACGGGCACTGCAGGGGTGAGTTATATTGTAAGACATTTAGATAACTCAATTGACACACCAGGAGTATCGTTACCTAGACAACGACCATCACACGACCATATCACGAACATATCATCGTAAGAACTTCGTGATGTTATCATCAAGAACGTCATGTGACACTTGTATTATGTTTCTGTATCCTTTCTTGTATTATGTTTCTGTATCCTTACTTGTATTATGTTTCCTTACACTTGTATTATGTTTCTGCATCCTTACTTGTATTATGTTTCTGTACCCTTACGTGTATTATGTTTCTGTATCCTTACTTGTATTATGTTTCTGTACCCTTACTTGTATTATATTTCCTTACCCTTACTTGTATTATGTTTCCTTACCCTTACTTGTATTATGTTTCCTTACCCTTACTTGTGTTGTGTTGTTTGTCCATCAAGAATGATGATGACCATTCATTTCATCCAGTGGGGTTGAAGGTGTGGAGCCGTGGGTTCTAAGATGGCTGATAAGGCCTATTTTGGCTCGAAATGTTCTTTGACAATGTGGGCAAAGAATGCTTGACGTCTCTGGAGGAGGATTTCCTGTAGTGGTTTTTCTGTCCTGCCTTTTCTTCACAGCTCTTGCAGTCCTGGTTGCCTCACATATGACTGCACCTTTGCGCAATGATGCACGCCACGAATTTCGGTCTCTGGCTGCAGTCTCCCAGGTGTCATGATGAATTCCAAAAGCATTCAGTGAAATTTTCAGTGTCTTTAAAACGTTTCCTCTAGCCACCTTGGGAGCGTTTACCACAACGCAGTTCGCTGTAAAAAATTCGTTTAGGGAGCCTGTGATCTGGCATGCGAGTCAAGTGACCAGCCCAGCGAATCTGATTCTTCATCAGTAGAGTGTGGATACTGGGCATGGATGCTCTTTCTAGGACTTCAGTGTCTGGAATCTTGTCTTGCCATTTAATCTTCAGTAACTTCCTTAGGCAGACTGTGTGGAAGTGGTTTCATTTCCTAGCGTGTCGCTGATAAACAGTCCAGGTTTCACAAGCATATAGCAGTGTGGATAATACAACTGCTTTGTAGACTTTTAGCTTTGTTTGCAGGCTTATTCCAGTTCTGTCCCATACATTCTTGTACAGTCTGCCAAAGGCTGCACTGGCCTTGGAGATTCTTGCATTCACTTCGTCATCGATTGTGGCAGCTTGTGACACGGTGCTGCCAAGATAGGTGAATTTGTCCACAACACTTAGTCTATGATCATTCACTTTGATATTCGGCACAGTGTGATTATTCCCTGGAGCTGGATGGTACATAACTACAGTCTTCTCCAGGTTGATATGTAGCCCAAAAGTTGGCACAGGCATGTGAGAAAGCTGAAACATTATGTTGCATGTCCGCCTCTGAGTTGGCGTATAGAGCGCAATCATCAGCAAACAGTAGCTTTCTGACGGTGCCGCTGTCAATTTTGGTTTTAGCTTTCAGCCTTCTGAGATTGAATAACTTTCCATCCATACGGTAGTTGATGTCTATTCCAATGTCGTCGTTCTCGAAAGCATTCATCAACATGGCTGAAAACATGAGGCTGAACAGTGTTGGTGCCAGGACACATCCTTGCTTCACTCCATTGGTGACAGGAAAGGGTTCAGACAGTTCACCATTTTCCTGTACTCTTGCCTGCATGCCGTCGTGAAATAGCCGCACTATTTGGACAAACTTTCGTGGACAGCCATATTTTGCCATAATCTTCCACAGTCCTTCTCTGCTGACTGTATCAAAAGCCTTGGTAAGGTCAATGAAAGTGGAGAACATTTCGCAGTTCTGTTCCTGACATTTCTCTTGCAGCTGCCTTGCAGCGAAAATCATGTCAACAGTTCCACGTTCTTTTCTGAAGCCACATTGACTCTCGGGAAGAAGACCTTGATCGATAAGGGCTGTGAGGCGATTGAGAAGAATTCTGGCGAGTATCTTCCCTGCAATTGAAAGCAAGGAGATGCCTCGGTGGTTGTCACAGGATTGGCGGTTTCCTTTACGTTTGTAAAGGTGGACTATTGACGCGTCCTTAAAATCTTGTGGCATGGTCTCGTTCATCCATATGTTTGTGAAGACTTGGTGAAGCTGCTCTGTTAGGACCGGCTCACCTGCCTTGTTGTGGTTACTGCCACTCCACAAGCGCCTGCTTTTTAATAAGACCAAACTAATTCACAAAATCCTATTTCAAAATGCTCCAAGCTACCTTTGGCCATTGTTTAAATATAACGCTAGACATAGCGAACGACTAAATATACTTCATGTCCCTAAACCTAGGATAGACTTATATAAAACAAGCTTAGCATACTCTGCCGCTCAGTTGTGGAACAATCTTCCACAAGAAATCAAAGACACCACCAATCATGATTCATACATTCGCAACCTGTTTGAACACTACCTTAGTACAGACTACATGCCCCCATAACAAATAACACAAAAAAGACAATAATGGTAACTTATCTCAAACGACAACAAGCCAAAAAACATTCCCTTATGTATGGCACGTTACACCCTCCTTAGGTATTTATAATGCCCATGTTAAACACTGCCTCAGTGAGTCATTTGTTATTGATTATTTTTCATGCGTTTTAATGTTCTTTTGTTGTCAAAAGTTGCTTCATAAGTGATGTTGAATGAAAGAATGTATGAGAGGAAATAGAGAAGAAGGGCAGAATGTCAGACGGGCCTGCGTGCCCAATTCTTAACCCTTTGAAAATAAAGACTTATTATTATTATTATTATTATTATTATTATTATTATTATTATTATTATTATTATTATGTATATCTTTGCTGGGATGGAGTCAGGACCAGGTGCCTTGCCGCTGGAGAGTTGCTGGATGGCTTTGTTTACTTCCACTATGGTTGGCAGGTCATCAAGTGTCTCATTGGTGGGAACTTGAGGAAGGCAGTTGATGGTTTCATCATCGAAGAAGGAAGTTGCATTTAAGATTTTGCAGAAATGCTCTGCCCAGCGTTGAAGGATTTCTTTCTTATCGGTGACCAATGTTCCCCCATCTGCACTGAGGAGGGGAACTATGCCTGGTGATGAAGGACCATAGACCGCTTTCAGTGAGTCGTAGAGGTTTTTCATATCATGTCTGTCAGCAAAGCTCTGAATTTCATCAGCTTTGCTGCTCAGTCAGGAGTCCCGCATGTGCCGAAGTTTCTGCTGCACTACTCTCTGAATGTTCTTGAAAGCATCTTTTTTTGATGTTGACTTTGGGTCATTCAAATGTGCCTTGAGGAGAATATGTTTCTCGGCCAGCAATTGGTTGATGTCTTCGGAATTTTCATCAAACCAGTCTTTATGCTTTCGGGGGGCTGGGCCCAGGATTTCCATAGCAGTGTTGTAAATTATGTCCTTTAGGGCTCTACATTCAGTTTCTGGATCCCGTTTAGCTTCAGCATTGGGCTTGAGGCGGTCTTCCAGCATATTTTCAAACGACTGCTGCATTTTCTTGCTGTTTAGGCGGGTGACATTTAGCTTTGTTTGCATTTTCGCCCCTTGAGGACGCCGTGGTGGCCTGATGTGGATGTTCATTTTCGAGACAATGAGACGATGGTCTGTCCAACATTCGGCACCACACATGGATTTTGTCACACGAACGTCTTGTCTGTCACTCCTCCTGACGATGACATAGTCAATGAGGTGCCAGTGTTTCGAGCGAGGGTGCATCCACGATGTCCTATTTCTCATGGGCAGACGGAAAATTGTGTTCGTAATCAGGAGATCATGTTCGGTACATGTCTGAAGGAGGCGGAGTCCATTGCTGTTACAATTTCCGACTCCATGCTTTCCAATAATGCCACTCCAAGAGGTGGTGTCCGTGCCTACTCTTGCATTGAAATCCCCAAGGAGTATAAGTTTGTCTCCTTTGGGAACAGATGTTAATACATTGTGCAGGTCCTCATAGAACTTGTTCTTGACATCATCTTCGTTGGTCATAGTTGGTGCGTAGACACTCACAATGGTTGCGTGCTTCCTTCCATTCAGCAGAGGCAACCTCATGGTCATGAGCCTGTCGTTTATAGCCTTTGGAAATCCAGCTAATTTGCCGACCAGGGCCGACACCGGATTGGCGTATTTCCTCGCTTTTCCTTCCACTCCAGAAAAATGTGTAGCCGGCACATATTTCACAGATTTGGCCTTCTTCTGCAAGTCGTGTCTCGCTCAAGGCTGCAATGTCGATGTTGTACGTGCCCAGCTCTCTCCCAATCAGTGCTGTTCGTCTCTCTGGACCCGACGCGCCGTCCCTGTCAAGTAGGGTGAGTACATTCCAAGTTCCAATTCTTACTTATATTATGTTTCTGTATCTTTACTTGTATTATGTTTCCTTACCCTTACTTGTATTATGTTTCTGTATCCTTACTTGTATTATGTTTCTGTACCCTTACTTGTATTATGTTTCTGTATCCTTACTTGTATTATGTTTCTGTAACCTTACTTGTATTATGTTTCTTAACCCTTACTTGTATTATGTTTCTTAACCCTTACTTGTATTATGTTTCTTAACCCTTACTTGTATTATGTTTCTGTAACCTTACTTGTATTATGTTTCTGTACCCTTACTTGTATTATGTTTCTGTACCCTTACTTGTATTATGTTTCTCTATCCTATCTTGCATTATGTTTCTGTATCCTTACTTGTATTATGTTTCTGTATCCTTACTTGTATTATGTTTCTTAACCCTTACTTGTATTATGTTTGTTAACCCTTACTTGTATTATGTTTCTTAACCCTTACTTGTATTATGTTTCTGTACCCTTACTTGTATTATGTTTCTGTATCCTTACTTGTATTATATCTTAAAACAAAACATGCCTGTTGTAGGAACTTGGTGCGTATATCTGTAAAGTGTTAGGACAATCACGTATTGTAGGCCTGGTGGTCAGTATTTCCCTCCCACAGCGAACATTGAGAGCTGACACTGAATCCCTACCCAGCCGTGTCCATGACATTGTCAGCACAACACCCTAACCATTATACCAACATGCTTATTTGCCCTTGCTGATATTATGGTGGTTCTTTGTTTTTTTCTGGTATTAAAAGTAAGTAGTTTTCAATAATACAAAACAGGAGTCGTTCTACGTATTAAAGATCTCAAACTCATGATACATTCACCTGTAGCACACGCACTATTTATACAGACAATTATATTTCAAGCGTTTATTCTCATCAATAATAAATATCAACAACAAAAATTATTTAGAAATAGCAGGTGCGTTTGTGTAACTGATAGGAGACTACGTTGATTTGAGCATGGTTGAATGAGGATTAGCCGCCTGCGCTCATCGCCCGCTAATAGAGGAAAATACCGGCCACCTATTCCTCCGTGCATTCAGGCCAACTTGTGATGGCTCTATCACATCACAGACTCACAACATGTGATGGCTCTATCACATCACAGACTCACATCATGTGATGGCTCTATCACATCACAGACTCACAGCGGGGTCCTGCTTCAGGACATGTTTTCACTTTTAATTTACAACAAAAGTTAGTTGCATCCTTTACAGGATGTCGCAGCCAACCCCAGCATTGTTTGGCTGCTTGTGATTTCTTGGCAAGTTTACATTCAGTAGTTTGCCATTGCTTTCTGAATGACCAGCACTCATACCAGTGCATGGAAATATCAACGTGAGACGATCTGCTGCCAAATTTTTCAAACCCAGTATGAAGGATTAAAAATTGTTTCTGTAACCCCTTCATGACAGAGCATGATTATGGGGCTGCACTTGGTAAGCGAAATTTAAGGGGAAACAAATACCTCTTTTTCACGGGAACATAATACTTATGTTATTGTTTGCAAGGGACATTACTCGCCAACGTTTTTTTTTTTTAAAGAAGCAATTAGTTACATTAATTGTTAAATCTTTAATATAATGACACCATCTAAAGTCTAAACACAGTTAATACAATAATTTGACATCCTAAAGTTTGAAATATTTCACTGCTCAAACTGAATAAATTGTACTTGTTAGTGCAATATATACAATGTTTCAACACTGCAAGCACCGTGCACGATGTTAACGACAGTACCGCAATCTGACATTATTACTTTACTGGTTTCTCTTCACAACGTATAAATCTTTCTCCTCTGCAAATATATGGTCGAAGCAACGTCGAATTCTTGTGCTATCTGTTGGTACTATTACTTGCTCATATACAATATGAGGGAATGCAGACTCACCAGCTATAAAGAAAAACTTTGGAGTAAACTAAAATAAGACATATAGTAATTGGCAACACTTGAGTGATAATTAAGTGATTGATAGTTTGTAGATTATAGTTCTTTTTCTTTAATTGGTGTTCTGCCTGTTTGCGAAACAGAATTCAGAATATATATTTGGCTGTTGTTTGTCAGAAATGTACAGATGCGTAATAATTTGAACTGCAGTCTTTTAATTATCATTGTTTCAATACCACACGTCTTGAAGCTGTATATTTTGTGGTTTATTTTGAAGGTAAATAAAGTATAAATCCATGCAAAAAAAAATAAATGTATTTAAAGCAGTATTCAGTATTTCTGTTATCGTTATATCGCACGAGACATTCAGAACAACTAACTTCGAGGGGATTGCAGCGGAAATCGCGAGCCAACCGCACAACCTAAATATCATCAACATCTACTGGCCCAGAGGAAACATCGAGGACGAAGACCTATCAGAAATTAAAAGCAGAATCAAAACATCAACGATAGTGGTTGGCGACAGCAACTGCCACCACCCAATGTGGGGAGGAACAAGAAGCAACCTAGCGGGAATGAAACTTATGACATTCGTAGAAGACAACCAGTTGACGGTGCTGAACGATGGCGCTATGACACGAATAGATCCTAACCCAGAGAACTACGACGCAGCAATTGATCTGACAATTGTAACACCGGACCTTGTAAGAAGCCACTGGGAAGTAAAGGAGGACTCCAACAGTGACCACCTTCCAATCATAACAGATATAAATAAAGACACGAGCACAGACAAGCTAGGAAAGCAACAAACCGACCTTCACCTTCACGAAAGCGAAATGGGAACAGTTCCGCGAAGAAATGGATGGGATGGCGTTAGAACAGATAGAAGGGGAAGACATAGAGGAATACACGGAAAGAATCACCAGCAGCATCCTCCGTGCAGCAGTAAAATACATCCCCAATAAAAACATGCCAGCACACCTGACAGGCGACACCGAAAACAAGCGGTCAACGGAAAATAAGTGGAACAAACAACCAGCTGGATGGTGGACCTCAAACTGCACAGAAGCTATACGGGAAAGAAAGAAAGCACTCCAGCGCTACAGAAGAATGAGGACAGTAGAGAACTACAGTAGTAGTAGTAGGCCTCTATCAGTCCTGAAGGACTATAGAGTTCTGCCGCTTGAGAGGTGCCAGGCAGCATCGCGCACACCTTGCGTTCCAATGATCACGAGTGGAGTAAGTTGGTGCAAGTATAAAACAATAATACTGTTTAATAATAAAAGAGATAATAATGAAAATTGTCGTTCATTTGGTGAACTAGGACAATAAAATTTGTTACGGTAAAAAAAAAAAAAACAACAGTTTTCTGATGCTTAGCTAGATGTTGTTTGTCCATCAAGAATGATGATAACCATTCATTTCATCCAGTGGGGTTGAAGGTATGGAGCCGTGGGTTCTAAGATGGCTGATAAGGCCTATTTTGGCTCGAAATGTTCTTTGACAATGTGGGCAAAGAATGCTTGACGTTTCTGGAGGAGGATTTCCTGCAGTGGTTTTTCTGTCCTGCCTTTTCTTCACAGCTCTTGCAGTCCTGGTTGCCTCACATATGACTGCACCTTTGCGTAATGATGCACGCCACGAATTTCGGTCTCTGGCTGCAGCCTCCCAGGTGTCATGATGAATTCCAAAAGCATTCAGTGAGATTTTCAGAGTGTCTTTAAAGCGTTTATTCTGGCCACCTTGGGAACGTTTACCACAACGCAGTTCGCTGTAAAAAATTCGTTTAGGGAGCCTGTGATCTGGCATGCGAGTCAAGCGAATCTGATTCTTCATCAGTAGAGTGTGGATACTGGGCATGGATGCTCTTTCTAGGACTTCAGTGTCTGGAATCTTGTCTTGCCATTTAATCTTCAGTAGCTTCCTTAGGCAGACTGTGTGGAAGTGGTTTAATTTCCGAGCGTGTCGCTGATAAACAGTCCAGGTTTCACAAGCATATAGCAGTGTGGATAATACAACTGCTTTGTAGACTTTTACCTTTGTTTGCAGGCTTATTCCAGTTCTGTCCCATACATTCTTGTACAGTCTGCCAAAGGCCGCACTGGCCTTGGAAATTCTTGCATTCACTTCGTCATCAATTGTGGCAGCTTGTGACACAGTGCTGCCAAGATAGGTGAATTTGTCCACAACACTTAGTCTATGATCATTCACTTTGATATTCGGCACAGTGTGATTATTCCCTGGAGCTGGCTGGTACATAACTACAGTCTTCTCCAAGTTGATATTGAGCCCAAAGTTGGCACAGGCATGTGAGAAAGCTGAAACATTATGTTGCATGTCCGCCTCTGAGTTGGCGTACAGAGCGCAATCATCAGCAAACAGGAGCTTTCTGACGGTGTCGCTGTTAATTTTGGTTTTAGCTTTCAGCCTTCTGAGATTGAATAACTTTCCATCCATACGGTAGTTGATGTCTATTCCAATGTCGTCGTTCTCGAAAGCATTCATCAACATGGCTGAAAACATGAGGCTGAACAGTGTTGGTGCCAGGACACATCCTTGCTTCACTCCATTGGTGAAAGGAAAGGGTTCAGACAGTTCACCATTTTCCTGTACTCTTGCCTGCATGCCGTCGTGAAATAGCCGCACTATTTGGACAAACTTTCGTGGACAGCCATATTTTGCCATAATCTTCCACAGTCCTTCTCTGCTGACTGTATCAAAAGCCTTGGTAAGGTCAATGAAAGTGGAGAACATTTCGCAGTTCTGTTCCTGACATTTCTCTTGCAGCTGCCTTGCAGCGAAAATCATGTCAACAGTTCCACGTTCTTTTCTGAAGCCACATTGACTCTCGGGAAGAAGACCTTGATCGAGATGGGCTGTGAGGCGGTTGAGAAGAATTCTGGCGAGTATCTTCCCTGCAATTGAAAGCAAGGAGATGCCTCGGTGGTTGTCACAGGATTGGCGGTTTCCTTTACGTTTGTAAAGGTGGACTATTGACGCGTCCTTGAAATCTTGTGGCATGGTCTCGTTCACTCATATGTTTGTAAAGACTTGGTGAAGCTGCTCTGTTAGAACCGGCCCACCTGCCTTGTATATCTCTGCTGGGATGGAGTCAGGAGCAGGTGCCTTGCCGCTGGAGTGTTGCTGGATGGCTTTGTTTACCTCCACTATGGTTGGCAGGTCATCAAGTGTCTCATTGGTAGGAACTTGAGGAAGGCAGTTGATGGTTTCATCATCGAAGAAGGAAGTTGCATTTAAGATGTTGCTGAAATGCTCTGCCCAGCGTTGAAGGATTTCTGTCTTATCGGTGATCAATGTTCCCCCATCTGCACTGAGGAGGGGAACTATGCCTGGTGATGTAGGACCATAGACCGCTTTCAGTGAGTCGTAGAAGTTTTTCATATCATGTCTGTCAGCAAAGCTCTGAATTTCATCAGCTTTGCTGCTCAGCCAGGAGTCCCACATGTGCCGAAGTTTCTGCTGCACTACTCTCTGAATGTTCTTGAAGGCATCTTTTTTTTATGTTGACTTTGGGTCATTCAAATGTGCCTTGAGGAGAATATGTTTCTCGGCCAGAAATTGGTTGATGTCTTCGGAATTTTCATCAAACCAGTCTTTATGCTTTCGGGGGGCTGGACCAGGATTTCCATAGCAGTGTTGTAAATTATGTCCTTTAGGGCTCTCCATTCTGTTTCTGTATCCTGTTTAGCTGCAGCATTTGGCTTGAGGCGGTCTTCCAGCATATTTTCAAATAACTGCTGCATTTTCTTGCTGTTTAAGTGGGTGACATTTAGCTTTTTTTGCATTTTCACCCCTTGAGGACGCCGTGGTGGCCTGATGTGGATGTTTATTTTCGAGACAATGAGACGATGGTCTGTCCAACATTCGGCACCACACATGGATTTTGTCACTCGGACGTCTTGTCTGTCACTCCTCCTGACAATGACATAGTCAATGAGGTGCCAGTGTTTCGAGCGAGGGTGCATCCACGTTGTCCTATTTCTCATGGGCAGACGGAAAATTGTGTTTGTAATCAGGAGATCATGTTCGGCACATGTCTGAAGGAGGCGGAGTCCATTGCTGTTACAATTTCCGACTCCATGCTTTCCAATAATGCCACTCCAAGAGGTGGTGTCCGTGCCTACTCTGGCATTGAAATCCCCAAGGAATATAAGTTTGTCTCATTTGGGAACAGATGTTAATACATTGTGCAGGTCCTCATAGAACTTGTTGTTGGCATCATCTTCGTTGGTCATAGTTGGTGCGTAGACACTCACAATGGTTGCATGCTTCCTTCCATTCAGCAGGGGCAACTTCATGGTCATAAGCCTGTCGTTTATAGCCTTTGGAAATCCAGCTAATTTGCCGACCAGGGCCGACTTAATGACAAATCCCACACCGGATTGGCGTCTTTCCTCGCTTTTCCTTCCACTCCAGAAAAATGTGTAGCCGGCACCTATTTCACAGATTTGGCCTTCTTCTGCAAGTCGTGTCTCGCTTAAGGCTGCAATGTCGATGTTGTACCTGCCCAGCTCTCTCTTAATCAGTGCTGTTCGCCTCTCTGGACCCGACGCGCCGTCTCTGTCAAGTAGGGTGCGTACATTCCAAGTTCCAATTGTTAAGGGAATATGGTTTACTCTTTTAGCTTTGCTTGTTTTATCTTTGTTTGCATGTCGACCGCAGTTAAGGGTACCCACCAACCGTGGCTAGCTGGTTAGGTAGTAATGGAGCAGACAATGGGCACCTTTTCTAGCCCCTTCCTCATGCTATGGAGGTGAGCAGTGTGTTCCTATAGAGGGCTGCTCAGTCGCTCAGGGGGCTGCCGAATCCCACTGCTGCTCCGGTCAGTAGAAGACGACCATATGGCCTGAGCCGCCTGTGTGCATGTCTGCGACTACGGCTGCCAGCGTACCCACGCCTGCCGCTTCGCCGCTCGCCCATCGCCACAGGGCTTGAAGGTGATATATGACGTTGGATGAAGAATGACTTGCGCGATGACTTGGATTAAAGTGAGGAAGAGTTTCGCAATTCGTCGACCTCACTCTCTCGCCTGAGTCCATCTGAGTCCAGTGGCAAGACAAGTCGGGACGACTGGAGACGAATACAGGTGCAGTGGATGACCAGGGCGCTCAACGTGCCTTGCCGTGCTCATTACGTTCCACAACGCTTTGCAGGTAAACGCCGTCTTGCCCGTTGAATCAGGAATGATTTCTTCCGCGCAGTCTGCCGGATCCTGTCTTCACATGCTGGGTAGGCATACCCTAGTTTACCGCTTGGTTTGACACCAAATCGGTTGCCCATGCCTACTTTAGCCAGCTTCTCACAGCTGTTGCCCGGGGGGTGGCCGCTGTCGCATGCTGACAGCTACTAGGAGCCACAGACACGAGCTAGGTGTCAGGCTTGGACCAGTGGGGGATGGGTCCTGAAAAGAATATGAGAGTCATCCTTACCAAAGGTGCTACCAATGCCTGACACCCCGTACCCCCCTTTGGGAGTACGATCATCCTGCATTCGAGATACGTGGCTCAACCACCGGAGGCGTCTCTGCTTGAGGAGGAAGTGCATTGTGGTAATGTCTGCTCTTTCAAGCATCTGTTTGTTTGTTATATGATCTTTCCACGATATGCCCAGGTTACGTCTCAGACATCTCATGTGGAAGGAATTCAACTTTCTTTCCTGTCGTGAGTATAAGATCCTGGATTCAGACCCATAGAGTAGTGTGCTAACAACACAAAGCTTTATATACTTGAACTTGTGTACGCTCTGTTAGCCTTTCGTTCTCCCAGACTCTGGTAGTTAGCCTGGAAAGTGTCGTGGCTGCCTTTCCAATGTGTCTGTTGATTTCTGTCTCTAAGGAAAAATTATCTGATATTATCGACCCTAAATACACGAACTCATGAACAACCTTCAATTCGTAATTAGAAATTTTGATTGATAGAGGCGCACCAACATTTTGTTCCATGACCTGTGTTTTATTTAGCTAAACAATTTTCTTTAGCTACAAATACTTGAAACCACTGAGTTGTTGACTCTGGATTGATTATCACACTCTTTTAGTTCAGAAACAATAGAAATCCTGTATGGATGAACATGTAATTATTGTTTAAGAATTTAAGAATGTTGTGCACTATGCTCACTGATACGTTCACATTTTACGACATCTTCCTTAAAGACTTTCTTAGATCTTTCACGATTCAGTCTTCGATATCTAGACACATTTCTTCAGACACAGCAGGCCTACCAGATCGCGGAGCATCTTCCACATTTCACGTAGTAAGAAACTTATTCAACAAATTTCTAACCGCAATGCGATGAGGAGGTATTTATCAGAAAATCTTGTTATAAATCATTGTGTTAATTATTGTTATAAATCAAGATCCGTGTATCGACTGCCATTTCGAAACATTTGTTCAACCAACAAAATGTTATTTCTTCTGTTTATAAATCATTCAGTTTGGAGTGCAAAGAATTACTCCAGCAGATGACAGCTATTCGTTGCATTTTGCTTCCCAATGGATTGTGGAACACATTTTTGATAGCGTCAATCAATCAATTAATCAATCATGTGCCATGCCGGAAAGCTTGGGCGGTCATGATTCGCCATTTCACTCGATCACCAGATCGATAGCGTCATATACTTCATTTTTCAAATTTATTCTACATACAAAGTGTATTGCGATTTTAAAAACACACTGCATATGCATTGAATGGTATCGTAAATAAAACAGAGAAGGGGAAGAAAAAAAACTGATCCTTATTTCTGAGAGAATGTCCCTTTTGTCTGTAAGTTGAGCCAGCATGGACAATACACCAACAAACAAATGGACAGTTGAACGAAAGCCCCTCTATATAAATACAAGAATAAGTTCATTAATAAAAACGTATGCACTCTAGAGACATTTGGAATGAAATAAAAATAAGAGCTAACATGGTTTATTCGAATCAGAAACAATCGAACATTTTATTAACATTGGCAGTCTCGATACTCTTATAAAAAGTATGCATTAGAAAAAAGTTAAAGTTAAGTGAGCCAGAGTTATAGTTAAGTGACCAAGAGTTATAGTTAGGTGAGTGAGAGTTAAAGTTAGGTGAGCGAGAGTTTACATTAGGCGAGTGAGAGTTAAAGTTGGGTGAGAGAGAGGTAACATTAGGTGAGCGAGAGTTAAAGTTAGGTAAGAGAGTGGTGACATTAGGTGAGTGAGAAAGTTAAAGTTGGGTGAGTGAGAGTTAAAGTTAGGTGAGAGAGAGAGTTACAATTAGGTGAGCGAGAGACATCCAGACAGAGACAAGCGTCAGTCTGTAGTAGTGTACGACCATAGCTAGGAACTGACAGTTGGAGATGGATCAAAGTCAGTCTTCCATGGGGAGACGGCTCGTGTGTGTTTGCTGTTTCCCCTGACTTTATACAGCACTGGAGGAAGCAAACAGAGTCATCGTCATCATCATCACTGTCTTCCACTTGTGCCGTCAAGCGTCGTGGGGAGTAATAGTTGACGTTCCAGCGCCCGAAGAGTTGCACTGTATAGTGTCCTTCTGTGTGATTGTACAATGGCTTTGATGTCGCCCATCCGTTTTCTTCTCCGTCGTCTTCTTGCTCTCGTTTCAGATCTACTTTGATGTAGCGCCAGTGCTGGTAGTTGATGGTGTTGCATTCTAACGAGATGGTCGAACCATTTGATCTTCTATCTTCCAATACATGTCACACAAGGTGTTGATCCCACTGTCTGTCTGATATCATCATGGTTTACTCGGTCTCGGATAGTTAAGCTGGTAGCTCTCATCAAACACATAGTGTAAATGATCAAAAATAATACTTAAAGACTAAATGCAAGTAATCTCCTATACAACACCCATGCTCCTAATGCTTCCAAACGGTCACAACCCCTTTGATTTTACAGCTGTTCCATTGATTGCAGGTAAGATCTTTTGGTCAACAACTGCTTTAGATGAATTGTTAGTTGTGTTTACTAAAAGTTGTAGATTTGCTTTACTTACTGCTTTGTTAGTTGTGAAAGGTGGTGAAGAGATGGCAGCGTACTCCTGGTCAAACTCGTCTTCTCCATTTGTCAATGTTGCCCACATTGGGCAGTTAACGCCTTTAGATTCTCGACACTGCTGATATTCTTTATAATTCTGGGTCAGCAATCTCGGATTCCGACCTAGATGAACAAAATTGACGCCTTGGATCGCTGCGGGTGCCATTCCGTAGAGAAAGACGTCATCAATCCAGAAGAAGTCAATAGATTTACCATAAGTGTACATGGGTTGAATGAGATCTGGTGTCACCAGCGCCAAGAACCCAGCACAGTAAGGAAATGGGTAGCTGGCGTTGGCGAACAGCCCTTTCTCAACTTTCCATTTGCCAGTTCTTCCAACTCGGGCGTTATGCCAAACGAGGCAATGGATGGTCCGTTTCTTGCGGTTAGCGTTGATCGTCTGCCAGTAGTTGGTGAAAAACTTGCGCATGTCAATGAAGACGTCGTCATCTAATTTGCTTGCTTGCTTGTGTTCATTGGCTTGAGCTCCAACGCAAAGTCCTGTATGTCGGATGAAGGCATCCTGTTGTCCAACATCAGTGTGATGTCATACAGGACCTGAGGTTTGCGTGAGTATCCGTTGTCCCATGTCTGGCTTATTGGTGTGCAGACTGGTGGTTCCTCGCCATACAGGCAGACACTCTCCGACTTCGGAGGAATCGGCGATCCTATTGACTTTAGCCAGGACCCCGAAGGGACCTGTTGCCCAGGATGCTCGACGAGGACGCGTCAATAGGTCTTGGCCAGCATATAACCCGGCCCTGGTGCCTTGGAAACACCTCTGCGTCCCACTGTCTGTCTGATATTTTCATGGTTTACTCGGTCTCGGATAGTTAAGCTGGTAGCTCTCATCAAACACATAGTGTAAATGATCAAAAATAATACTTAAAGATTAAATGCAAGTAATCTCCTATACAACACCCATGCTCCTAATGCTTCCAAACGGTCACACCCCCTTTGATTTTACAGCTGTTCCATTGATTGCAGATAAGGTCTTTTGGTCAACAACTGCTTTAGATGAATTGTTAGTTGTGTTTACTAAAAGTTGTAGATTTGCTTTACTCACTGCTGTGTTAGTTGTGAGAGGTGGTGAAGAGATGGCAGCGTACTCCTTGTCGAACTCGTCTTCTCCATATGTCAATGTTGCCCACATTGGGCAGTTAACGCCTTTAGATTTTCGACACTGCTGATATTCTTTATAATTCTGGGTTAGCAATCTGGGATTCCGACCTAGATGAACAAAATTGACGCCTTGGATCGCTGCGGGTGCCATTCCGTAGAGAAAGACGTCATCAATCCAGAAGAAGTCAATAGATTTACCATAAGTGTACATGGGTTGAATGAGATCTGGTGTCACCAGAGCCAAGAACCCAGCACAGTAAGGAAATGGGTAGCTGGCGTTGGCGAAGAGCCCTTTCTCAACTTTCCATTTGCCAGTTCTTCCAACTCGGGCATTGTGCCAAACGAGGCAATGGATGGTCCGTTTCTTGCGGTTAGCGTTGATCGTCTGCCAGTAGTTGGTGAAAAACTTCCGCATGTCAATGAAGACGTCGTCATCTAATTTGATGAGAAGCTTGATATCAGAACACGTATTCGCCACCCATCGAAAGCCCATCACAGCCTGCAAGATGTAGAGAAAAGTATTAGTTATTTCAGAGAAATGGCGTGTTGCAACAAACTGTCGCTGAGAAATGTTCAAATGCTAAATGTACCCAATACTCGTATGTGGTTCAAGTTGGTTAACAATAAACAAATATTTATAATTTCGGCCCTTGAAATATAAATCGACCTGAACTACCAAAAGAGCAATTGGTAAACGACAGTCAGTACGACGAGACATTGCTGACAGACAACCCGCATATTCAAGAAACGGCTGGTAACCTGCAAGAAGGCAGTCTACAGCCGAATAATTATCAGTGGCAGAAACAACGTGCAAGACGTACCAGAAGCCAGTACATACAGAGACTACCAACTGACTGCACCCACTTGATAATTGGCGACTCTTTGATGAAAGGCATATACAGTGATCGTATGTCCTCATCACACGCCGATATAGCTACAACAAATTCCACTTCCAGGTGCAGGGTTAGACAGTCTAACAAACAGTATACGTAGAATGGAAATCAACGAAAGCGTGAAGAGGATTACAATACATATAGGAATTAATGACACTATGAGAAACCAAAATATCTGGATCCGTTAA